>JBBBDQ010000397.1:3407500-3530000 GCA_037127315.1 Ascarosepion bandense
ATAGATAGATAGATAGATAGATAGATAGATAGATAGATATTGATATAGGCCCCTGTGCATCAGTGGCGTTACCGCCTTGATCGGAGTGATATGATTAAAAACAAAGATATATAGATTGCCCGGTTAATGAATCACATTTTTTGCCTGATGATTGATTTCTTAACACTGAAACTTAATAGCTTTTGAGTTGCAGTATGGCATTATTATAACAATGATAACCATATATATATATATATATATATATATATATATATATATATATATATATTATTATTATTATTATTATTATTATTATTATATATAAAGCCTTTACATTCGTCTTCAAGCTAAATTCATCATCGTACAGAGAGAGAGAGAGAGAGAGAGAGAAAACAGTAAATAAGAGAGAGTGTGGTGTCACGGCATATTTTTTGTTTGGGGATGAATGCGCTGATAAAAGCGGGATGTACATTTCTAAATGTGTTATGGAAGGCACAAACAAGATGCAACCGAAACGATTAGCGATTTCCCAAACACTCTGATTCTTTCTTTTCATGCCCCGTTGACGAAATCTCATGTATTGCACCATTTGTGTTTCATAGCAAACCATTTAAACCTATGATGTAAATAAAAGGATATCCGGCACTTATATATATATATATATATATATATAAAGTGCATTTCAGCTTTAGATAGATAGATAGATAGATAGATAGATTGTGATAAAAAGATAGAAAATGTGAGATAGATAGATAGATAGATAGATAGATAGATAGATAGATAGATAGATAGATAGTATTTTTTAATGATGACTCCTGAAGTATGGCAATAAAGCTACTAAGACGCAAGGGGGTTACTGAGTGTTAGAGAGTATGGGAAACAAAGCACTACCAAAGAGAGAGAAGTGTGAACATGAAATTAGAAAACAGAAAATAACCTTTGACATTCCATTTACATTTCTCATGTTTAGCGTGAAGCAAGAAGTTAGAAGAGAGTTCCACAAAGGTGAAGTGCTATTGTAAAACTTACCATTGAATGTACGGCTACATCTAGACATTTTAAATTTAAACTGATGAGACCTAGCCGCCAATTTAGTACTGCGTTTAAATTCATAAAATCTACGTACCAAAGAGGAAATTTAATCAGAGCAATTACTATGAAAGTATTTATAGAATAGGTACTGAAAAGCTTAATTATTGCTGATGAGAATATGACTGAAGCCGAGATGCCAGATCCTGACCAATTACATTGCTAATTCTTCTTAAGATTTCATTAATAATCTCTAAATATATAACGTAAGCACCAGACCTGAAGTAGCAGCAATATTCAAAGCAAGGACTTATGTTATATTCATAAATTTGTCAGACATATTCTTGCGAGAAAAACTGTTTAGCGAGAAAAAGGAAACAAACTTTCCCAATAGCAGATCTAGCATTGATTTTTTTATAATTTTTCACCTTCATGTCAGCAAAGAATCTTAGTTCAAGAAGGCGCAAGGAGTCACTGACCTGGAGTTTAGCATTTGCCATTTGGAAGGCTGAAAGGGGTATCGCAGATTATTAATAGAGTGCAGTTTTGTTTCAAAAGCCATTCCTCTCCCCACTTACCAACAGAATGTAGATAACATTTTAGATCAGCTGCAAATATGACATTATCAAACCGCTCAGAATTATTTTTAAGATAAGAATAGGTGGGAGAAATAGGTTTGGAGTCTCTAAATTTGCAAGTCATATGATTCCCCGTTAACCAGTGAATAGGGGTCCTTTTCAAGAGCAGCTGCCAGGTTATCTTTATCAGATCTGAAGGAATTGCTTTTTAGACAGAAGTAAATAGGAGTGTCATCTGCATAAATATCAAGTTGACAACTAATGACATCGTGAAGATCATTGATGACGATCGGAAAGAAAGTAAAATCCAGGAGAGACCTTTGGGGGACACCCACGTTCGTGAGAAAGTATATATATATATATATATATATATATATATATATATGTGTGTGTGTGTGTGTGTGTGTGTGTGTGTGTGTAGGGTTGGTATGGATGGAATAAAATTTCAATATCGAACAAAACCAGATTATTCATAAAAGAGTGCTCAATAGAGAATAGAACAAACAATATTTATTTAAAATTTATAACATAAGTATATTATGGCATCACTACAAAGTAGGTATTCGTTTCAATAATTATGTCATGTCAAACAATCTTGACAAGATACGGGAAGTGTTAAATCAAAAGTGCTAATATTTCGTGATGTTATACTTATGTTATAAATTTTATATATATATATATATATGTGTGTGTGTGTGTGTGTGTGTGTGTGTGTGTGTGTGTGGATTCCAGGTGAGAAACCACACAAAATAATAAATAACAAAAACAGATATGGAAATAGAACATGTAAGTTATATTGAACAAAATATACAAACTGGAACACGTGTTAGTCAATTCAGGAATATTATTAGTCGAAATCAATATATACAATCTTGCAGTGAAATAATATGTCCGGGTAATGAGTCTATATCCAAACACCTCCAACTAACTCTGCACCAACTTACTGACCAACTAATCAACTCTTTACAACAGTATTTACCAACCTTCCCACGCAAGGCTAGATGTGACACGTCTATTTATTGTGGGTCTTCACGGCGATATAGCCAGGCCAGAAAATGTCTGTCTATTTTTCCCCAGTCGTGATTCTACCCTTCGGCGGAACCACGACTAGGTTAGTGCTCTCTGCTCGGAAGCAGAGAGCTCTCTCTGCTCGGAAGCAGAGAGCTCTCTCTACCCGAAGGCTGAGGGCTGGCAGTGTCATAGCTCTAGTAGCAGAGGCAAATGCCAGCTGGTTTACAACGGCATTTACCAACCTTCCCACGCAAAGCCAGATGTGACACAAGGTCTAGTTATTGTTGGTCTTCCCGGCCATATAGCCAGGCCATATAGCCAGGCCAAAAATATATGTCTATTTTTCCCTAGTCGTGATACTACCCTTCGGAGGAACCACGACTGGGTTAGTGCTCTCTGCTCGGAAGCAGAGAGCTGATAGTGTAATAGTCGTAGTAGCAGAGGAAAAATGCCAGCTGGTTTACAACTGGCGTTCTCTGTATAGGCAGGATTATATGTACACATCAAGCGTGTCCATTCTTGTATAGAAAAAGAGGCGATCGCACAACAATAGATATATATTGTTATTATTTTTATCTTTCTTATTATTAAAATGTAGATATAATATTTTTTTAATCGTTTTACCCCAAGCAAGGCGGCAACGCCACTGATGCGTAGGGGGCTACATAAGAGAAAAAGATTAGATAGGAGGAGAGTAAAGAGAAAGACGAACCAGTTACAGGGGGTTTCAGAGAAGGGAGCAAGAGAAGGATGGGAATACAGGTGTGATGAGAGTTGCAAAGGTAGAGGGAAAGGAAAAGATATACAGGGTGATGTAGAAAGAACTGGAGTCAAGTAGTTAAGAAATGGGTATTGTCATTGCATTAAAATTGCTGGAGGTTGTAGCCGTCAGGAAAGCAAGAATAAGGAAGAGAGTTCCACAGGCGGGAAGTGCGAAAAAAGAAGCTGTTGGAGTAGAATCGTCAGCTGCATTTGGTTGATCTATATGTGAATTGGTGGGACCAAGTTGCCAGTCTGGTTGCACAAGTAAACTCATGTGGCAGGGACACCAGTGACTTAAGTTCGTCAGAGCAGAAGCCATGAAAATATTTACAGAACAGACAGAGGGAAACCACATCTCGTCAGTGAGAAAGTGGCTGGAGTCGAGCCGCCAAGTCGGTACCTATCACATTATTGATTCTCCTTTGGAGCCTATCTAGAACACTGAGATCAAAACTGTCTGCGTAGTATTGAACAGCGGATTGTTGATATGTGTATGTGCAAGATGGATTCAGGCGCACAAACATCCTGGCACCACACACCAAAACTGGAGGCCGACTCAAAGTTTCGAAATTTCTGAGTCACTTATCGTGATTCTTGACAAAATGAAAAGAATAAGAAAAAGATAATGTAACTTTTAAACCACGCAAAAAAAAAAAGACAAAAATGAAAGAAATAAGTATGGAACGTTATTATTCATAATGTAATAAAATTTAACATTATAGTATAATATTGAGTATTTTATTAGTAGAAATTGTGTTAACTTCAGTATACTGTAAATTATATAATTTCATTTCTGTTATATATATATATATATATATATATATATATATATATATATACTTTAAAAACGAGGACTTTATTAACAGTCTCCAGAGCCCTTTCGTCTAACATCTCATCAGAAGTAAATTGTTGAAATTATAAATCAAACGAAAGAAAAGCAGCGAAAATGAAGAGCAAAAAAAAGATATGGAACGCTAAAATAGATATACATATAAATATATGTTTTTATAACGAGGGGAGGAGAAATTACGTGTAAATAATTATCGAGGGACAGTTAAAATAAAATATCCCCTCACAAATGAAGTGACTTAACAAAATCGTTTTGCCGGCAGACAGAAGACTTCCGTAATGATATGCACACTAATTCCAAAATCTTTAAATGATTATTGGAACTAGCTACATGTAAAATTTTGAACCACATTTTCCTATACGACTTAGCGCAGGCTATATTTTCTATTAAGCAATAGCCGATTCCATATTTGTAGAGGGAAGATAACATATATTATCTATTTTGCCAAATCGTATTATTTTTATTAATTGTTGTTTTTAAATCTAAGGTTGAATGCCCCACATAACCAGCAGCGCACTTGCAATTAAATTCATATATCAAATTACTCAATTTGATGTAGGAAAATTCATCCTTACGAAAAGACGAAAACGCAGACCTAGTTCGAAACATACAACGCGGAGCAACAGACAGAAAACCACTAGAAAACATTTTGCTAACCTGCTTGACTAAGCTTTGGCTCTTAGCCTCAATTCAAGGAACCGTCAAATAAAGCAAACACTTAGAAGGCCCAAGGACTTTAGAAGAATGAAATTCCCTAGTCTTCTTATTAATAATATGATAAATAAGGGCTTTTGGATAGCGACTACTAAGGAAAATCTCTCTAATATTCTCAAAGTCAAGTGTAGTAGGAGAACAAATTTTGAGCGCCCTGTACACCAAGGTTTTGCTAAAATTAATTTTCCTTGATATATATATATATATATATATATATATATATATATATATATATATATATGATAAAATATCTTTTTAAGGTATGCTATATTTATGGGTAAAAACGACTAATGTGAAAGCGAATATGAAAATATAATATTGAATATTGAAGTCAACATCGAGAGGCGACAGCCTGTTTTGTGCTAAGTGCAATCGACAGACTATGTGCGTTGTGTTTTTACTTGACGATTTCTCCATACTGGCTAGTAATGCATTGTGGGTATTCTATTGCATTGTGTTGTGAATAGCATATTGTATTATTCTAACCGTTGTTTTGGTGGGCGTTAACGGATGTGGTTCGGATTATTCTAGCTAATAAGTCTGGATCCGAATGCATATTCTTTTGACTATGTATAGTATTGTTAGTTAACTATACCTTATATATATATATATATATATATATATATATATATATATATATATATATAAGAGACAATGGGAAAACGGTATTAGTTGCCAACGGGTTTCATTCAATGTGGACTTTTCCAAGGCAAAAAACGAAATGAATTTCTTAAAAACTAAGTAACTAATAATAACAAAACAAAATATCCTTAGCAACTGAAAGAATTTAAAGAACGCTATTTTTACAAATACTGTCACGTGTGAAGATATTGTTTTTATAGCTGTGTTGACGGATTCAACCATTTTCTTTTCATTTATATAGTTTTTAATAAATTTATTTCATTTTTTGCCTTGAAAAAGTTCTCATTGGATAAAACGCGTTGGCAACTATACAGTTTTCCTATTGTCTCTTACATTTATAAATATTGTCTTTTCTACATGTTAATTCTAAGAGATTTTTCAAGTATGCATATATATATATATATATATATATATATATATATGTGTGTGTGTGTGTGTGTGTGTGTGTGTGTGTGTGTGTGTAGGATTCATACAAATAATGTTTATTCTCTGATTGATAGTATATTCACATCACGACCTGAAATTTTGCAGATGAAACTTTTTGCAACCGTTGTGTCCACTCATCAGAAGATATGCAATAAATTTCCTTTTAAATAAGCACAAATATCAGTGTGCCTTTCTGGGCGTATCTGCTTGTAGATGTGTCTCTATAGAAGTTAATATAACATTTATTTTTTCGTCAAATAAAAGTATTTTTTTCTATTTAATAGTCATAATTTTCTTTGATTTTTAGCAATAAAATCAATTTTGAGATTTATACAGGAGAAATCGAGACAAATTACCAATCTTACACTGTTCTTCTTCACATATATCCGTATTTAAGTAAGATGTCGGAAGAAAGATGGTCCGAAATTTATTCTGCCTTAACACATTTTTTGGCAGAGACATATTTGGAAATCTTTCCAAGTGATTGGTGAAGCAAACGACAGGAAAATTGGGTCGAATCCAAATCATTTACAGTCGCCAATTCCGTCCGCCTCTCTAAAAAACATGTCTTTCTACTGATATTTAAAAGAAAGAAAATGTGTTGCAATTATGTTGACGATCAAAAACAAATCTTTCGTCCCACACAATCTGACAAATACAGACACGAGAAAGAATATGGACTTGTTAAAAATAAACATAGCAAAAAAGAACAATAATTCATGACAAAGGCGAGATGATAGCAAAAACTGTATTACTGTAAAATATTAATAACGCAATACAACAACGATAAACAAAAAGAAAACAATTAGCTTTTATAATAATTAATAAAACAGCCTGTAGTTAAGTTTTATTCTACTGCTGATAAGTGAGGCTCGACAATTTCTTTTCTAGTATAGTAGTTCAAGGGGGAGACAACTATGCTTTCCTTTACCACACCTTTATTTCATTTTTATTTTTTTTTAATCATTTCATCCCAAGCAAAGCATTCCACTACCACTTTTGCGCAGGGGGGTTACATAGGGGAAAGTGAAGAGAAAGAGTGGTTAGGGGGTTACATAGGGGAAAGTGAAGAGAAAGTGTGGTTAGGGGGTTACATAGGGGAAAGTGAAGAGAAAGAGTGGTTAGGGGGTTACATAGGGGAAAATGATGAGTGGTTAGATATAGGAAATGTCAGAAGGAGGGTGATAGACGGGTAAGGATACCGAGGATGAGGGTTGGGTAGCTAGGAAGAGTGTTTGAGAGAATGGATGCGAGTAAATGTGTTAGGAGGTGCCTATGGACTTTACATTTAAACTCCTGGAGATTGTAGCTGTCGGGGAAGCAAGCATGTGGAAGGGAATTCCACAGGCGGGAAGTGTGAGAAGAGAAGCCGTTGGAGTAGAAATTACGGTTACATTTTATCGGTTCGGTTTCACTGTAAAAGTGTGGGACGTAGTTGCTAATCTAGTATCTCGTGCAAATTCGTACCTAGGAGGCACCAGTCATCTAAGTTCATCAGAGCAGAACCCGTGAAAGTATTTATAGAAGAGGCACAGGGAAGCCACGTCACGCCGGTGAGAGAATGACTGCAACCGGTCAGCCAAGTCGGTATTTATTTATTTATTGTGCATATAACATTTATCGCGAGTTTTACACTTTTTGTTAATCGTTATTATATTTCGGTATTACAATTTTAGGATAATGTATTTTTGTTATAACCCCTTTTCTGTAATTATTTGTTTCTTTTTTTATATAATTTTTTTTTGTTTTAATATGCCCGTTATTGCACTATTAAAATTATGTATACTCCTACAATAAAAGTACCTTTACGAAAATGATGTCTGGTTAAATAATCTTTCCGACTATGAGACTCAGTTTCGAATCTCACGCTGGTCGATTTTTCAAGAAGGTGAACTGAGGTTATCTGGCTTGGAGGGGAAACACAGCGTACGACATCTCTAGATCGTGCTTGAAATCTAAACTTTTGACGAAGGCCTTGTGACTGAAATTAGGTAGACGAAAGTTGTTTATGATCAGAGTGTACTCGCGCTGTTCGGACTTCTGATCATGTGAGACACTGGAACTCAGGTCTGCTCATGATACTTGCAGGATAAACTGCAGGTGGGCCACAAAAGGTATCTCCTACCACATTAAAGTAAAGGATTTGAATGACCTTAAACAAAGAGTAAGTGCCACTTCTTCTTCTTCTATGTGCCCTGTCCATTCAGGACGTAGGCGATCATGGTTCTCCATGTCTCCCTATCCCTTGTGGCTCTTAGCATGTTTGCTCCTGTTGCTCCTGGCAACCCCCGTTCCGTCATCCACCTGATCAGACCCTGCAAATATGTTAACCGCTGCCTTCCTCTGTCTCTCTTTCTTTCTATCTGACCAGTCAGTATCAGGTTCTCCAGGCTCTCCTTCCTCATTGCGTGTCCCAGGAACTTCAGTTGTCTCTTCCTGATGCTCAGTATCAATTTCCTTTTTGTTGCCATTCTTTCCAACACCTCATCGTTGCTTGCATGCTCAGTCCACGATATCCGTAGCATCCTTCTGTAGAACCACATTTCGGCCGCTTCCAGTTTTGTCCTCATTTTCGATGATATTGTCCAGCATTTACTGCCGTATTGAAGAACTGACATCAAGTAGCAGTCTAGCACTCTTTTCTATGTTTCTACTGAGATTTTCCTGTGTGTTAGTATTTTACTCATCTTCTGGAACGCGTCCTTTGCCATGCCAATTCTTCTTCGGATTTCCGTGTCGCACTTTCCATCTTCTGTTAGAACATTCTCTAGGAACTTAAATTTCTGTACTTGCTTGATTCTGATATCTCCCACCTGTATTTGGCATTTTGGGTTGTATCTTTTGCTGATTACCATGCACTAAGTTTTCTTAAAGTTTATTTGTAGTCCCTTTTTGTCACTCTCCACTGTTACTTTCTGTATGAGGTCTTGTAGTTTCCTTTCCGTGTCCGCAATCAGCACTGTATCGTCCGCATACCTTATGTTGTTCAAGTTGTGACGTCCAATAACAAATCCTGGCGTGTCATCTAGGGTCCTCAAAATATTCTCGCTGTATAGGTTGAACAGATCCGGTGAAAAGACATATCCTTGTCTTACGCCTTTTTCTATCTTTGTGTATCTACTGAGATCGTTACCTGTCCGTATGCAGGCCGTTTGCTGCCAGTAGTGATTCTTGATTATTCTTATATCTTTCCCGAAAATGTCGAGGCTGCCGAGCATCTCCATCAATTCTTTGTGTCGTATCTTGTTGAATGCTTTCGCCGAGTCAATGAAGCCTAGGTATAAGTCTTTCTTCATTTGTAATGCCCTTTCAGAGAGCATCCTAATTATGAATATGGCGTTCCTTGTTCCAGTGTCTTTGACGAACCCGCACTGTTCCTGCCCTATCTCTGGCCTGATTCTGCTTCTCGCTCTATTCATTAGGATTCTGACAATCAGTTTTGTAATGTGACTCATTAAGCTGATAGCTCTGTGTAGTTCGCACTCGTTTACACCAAGTTTCTTCGGCAGTGCTATAAATATCGACTTGCATAGGTCGTCTGGTATTATTCCGCTGCTATAAATTTCGTTTATTATGTCGGTAATTTTTTTCTATGCCATATTCTTCTAAGGCTGTCAGCAGCTCTATCAATATGCCGTCTGGGCCAGGTGCTTTGTTTCTGTTCATTTTGGCCATTGCAGCTTCCACTTCGGATTTTAGTATTTCCGGTCCCTCCCCACTGTTACGCCTATTAATCAAGGAATACTAAGTAGGGGATGTACAGAAATTACATATCGCTAAGATGCCTAACGAATATGACCCATACAAAAATTTAACTATTTGTACATAAACATCACTATTTACTTAATGTAAATATCTCAACCGTATCCAGTTTCCCTTGCAATTTTAATATATTTTTATTCATTTGTCTAATGACTTTGTGGACACCCTGATTTCAAATGCTACGTTTCTGTTATAATAATACTAAAAGTAATTTTAATGTTTGATTAAAATAAACCCATTTTATATATATATATATATATATATATATATATATATATATATATATATTCTAAACATATAATGCTAATAATATGTTTAATCATGAGCCGTTCTAAACATCGTATTTAAGAAAATAAAGACAAAAATTCTCCAACATTTGGATAATTTTTTATTAAGTTCGACCTAAACTTTCGGCTCGCATAATGCTGGATGTTTTTATGTTAACGTCCCTTTAACCTCTCTGAAGATGGCTCATGTGAGCTGAAAGCTTAGAACCAACTTAGTAAAAAATTATCCAAATGTTGGAAAATTTTTGTCTTTATTTTCACCTGAAATTAAAGCAAAATACGATGTTTAGAATGGCTCACAATTAAAAATAATAGATATTCATTGTCTCTTATATTTAACAGCATATGTTTAGAAAATTATCTGCTGCCTCGATATATATGTATATTGTGTATTTGAGCAACAATCTCTCTTTTATGCATGTTTCATTAAAAACTGAAGATTAAGATTAAAATTGAACATTTCCCACAACAGATCAATCTGATCTCATTTAAACACACGTCGAGATCTTTCAGGACCTAACCGTAATATATTTAATGATAATACATATGTAATAGCATCATATAGTAAAAAAAAATTAATTCTTGATAATGGCTGAAAGTGTAACCAAAAACGCTCGAAAGCTCAAAAGCTTTGGACAATTTTTGTATTTTGAGTTTAGTTTAACGACTTATCGACATCAGGATTATTTAATGCCAAGAAAGTGAGGTTTTAAGGCATTTTTAATACTCAGTTATAGTATAAAATTTGATTTAGTCAGATTTGGATTAAATGTTTTTTAATTTTTGAAACTGAAAATGTCTTCTAATTTTTTATTCAAAAATGTATTGCTGGTAATAATTTTTTTCTCCTTTAAAAATGTATTATGGCAATATTTTTTCCTTCAAAAATGTGTTATATTAATTTTTTATTTCAAAAATGTATTGTTGGCAATATTTGTCATTCAAAAATATATATTTTTCTAAAAAAAAAGTCTATTTTTATACTTTCATAGTGTTTTGCCCCCAGTTTGGTGGTGGTTAGCTATTTGCACATAGCTGGAATCCTAAGGGGTGCTATCACTCCAAGTCAAGGTGGACTTGGGAAAACAGAAATTAAGAGGTGGTTCTATAATCCTCACATCATCCAAATCAGAAGCTTTGTTGCCGCATGCCGTTTACGGTCATACCCAGGACCTATATAATTTGATTTCTGAAAAAAAATCATAAGAACACATTAAAAATTATATAAAAACATAATGATAATAATCTGTGTGTCATTCTAAATGAAACCTGCATATATATATATATATATATATATATATATATATAGAGAGAGAGAGAGAGAGAGAGAGAAAGACAGAGAGAGAAAGACAGAGAGAATCAGTTTGGTGAATTCTGTCATTTATCTGAGTAGTGTTATTTCACTCACATTGACTTTGAAGTTTCGTGAAGGCATTATTGTAATGTCTTCACTCCTTATAGTCATTCGCTTTTTTCCAGAAAAAAAATACATATATAAGAACCTGATTCGAGCGAATGGTTCGTTGTATCGGGAAATGGACAGAAAGGAATATGAATTCCACTTTAATTCTACCTCACAGCACACACACACACACACACACACACACATATATATATATATATATATATATATATATATATATATATATATATTTGACGTGCTGTGATACAGCGAAACGGGACTGTTTGCGGATGACTACGCTCTCGCCCGCCGATTTAGCACTTTGGAGAAATGGTAGACTTTAAAAACAGTAGCTCTCACGTATTTACGCATCGTTCATTCAGTAATAAATTTGAACACTCTTCTCTACTGGTGTGTATTCACATTGTATATATAACTCGCTAAAATCTGCTTTCTTTCATCGAGCTTAATGGTAGAATCGTTTACTGATGTCAATTCGGCCGGATTTCAATCTTGGTTAAAAGGAATTGGATTTCTAACCGTACTTATGAGATGTGGTACAACGAAACAAGACTGTCTACGAATGACTATATATATATTTATACTGATCTGCGGAAAAGACACCTAATAAGATATTTTCCCGAACACGACAATCCAAATCTGTTCAAGTAAGAGTTAACCACTATCTTCCTTACCTAGTTGTATATTCTACCGCTTAATGTAACTCTCTACTCCGAGTAGCCACCGGGCCTCATAAAGGGTGAACCTTACTATAAACCCCCCTCTCTCTCTCTCTCTCGCTCTCTCTCCCTCCCTCTCTCTCTCTTTCTCCTTCTCTGTATATATATATATATATATATAAAGAGTGAGAGGAAGAGATTTTTCACTGAGCTGAGCAATGTTATATTGAGCAATGCTTCCTTCGAAGTTTCGTGAAGGCATTGTTGTAATGTCTTCACTCATCAGGGTTTTTTTCTACTTCGAAATTTCTTCGATGTTTTCTGCTTTGAAACTGTACATGACTGAAATAACTTTGCTCAGCTATGCGAAAACAACTCTCTACATTAATTTGTATTAACGCTCTCTCTCTATCTTGATATCGAGTATTTTATGGCAAAAAATAATTCTGCTTACCTAAAATGCCTTTCTACCTGAAACTACTGAAAAAAATAGCAGCATTAAGCATTATTACAATTTAATACTATATATATATATTTCAATCTATTTCTTTGTCTAAGAATTTATATGTGTGTGCGCGCGTGTGTGTGCTGTAGAGTAACGTTAAGGTGTAATTCAAACTCCTTTCTGTCCATTTCCAGCTACAACAGTCCGTTCGCTCGAATCACGTTCTTAATTCCTACACACAGAATTCTTTGAGAATCCGCTATTATTTCTCGTCTAAGACGTGTTCACTAGACTGTAACAGCTATCCAACCTTTAAGCAATTTTTCTGCCGGGGAGAAAAGCCTACGCCCAGCACTGAACAGAAGTCTTTACGGAAACTTCCGACACCATTGTAACTACAGTCTATTTGATGAATGATTTTCGGATATTGTATTTGATAAAAGGTAACGTTATGCACAATGCACAATGAGATTTTTTCTCAAGATTCTTATAAAAGCTTTATGCTTGGACGTCTTTTGCCACAAACGACTATTTTAATTTTTTTTCCGGAACAATAATCTACTTTTGCTATTCAGATCAGCATACTCATCCTGTTTGTTTTATTCACAATATCCTGAACCCTTTGTACGGTTCGTAAATGGTAAACTTTGAATTTCAAAAAATCTCTTTATTCAGATCACAAGGGGAAAAACTT
The DNA here is from genome assembly GCA_037127315.1 of Ascarosepion bandense. Taxonomy (NCBI): domain Eukaryota; kingdom Metazoa; phylum Mollusca; class Cephalopoda; order Sepiida; family Sepiidae; genus Ascarosepion; species Ascarosepion bandense. The sequence goes on from JBBBDQ010000397.1 coordinate 3,420,762, forward strand.
TTCATTTTGTTTTTCATACCTTAGATATATTTCACAGCTGTTAATCCACACACGTTTTATTCATCTTGTATCGTGGCTCGTACCATGTGAGATCCAGTCGCCCTAATGTTTAAAAGACAATGTGCATTTAGTACGAGGATTTGTCATTATCACGGACTTCGTGAAGTAAAACCTACTACAGCGAGAGACTTGAAATATTGTTTATATCTCTTGGTTGTACCACTCTGGTAATAAAGTAGTTTATCTACATTTCAATGTGTATCTCTTCATTCCACGATACAACACATCTTAATTGTCGTTAGAATTAGAAAACGACAATTAACATAGGGTAAACTTTGATCATCTACCTAAAGTGTTTGTGTAAATAAATAGCAGATCAAGGACCAAGCTGAACAATAAAAAAACATGTATTCACCTTATATTTTTTTATAATTGTATAGCCCCAAGTAAGGCATTATACTACCACTGTTGTGCAGGGGGTTACATAGGAGGAAATTTATAAGAAAGAGTGACAGAATACCGGGGGTGTCAGGAAGCGGGCAGTAGAGAGATGAGAATACTGCAGAAAAGTGATGAGAGCATGAGAGAGAGTTTGTAAGCTAGTGAGATAGGAGATGACTAGTGAATCTGAAATAAAAAATTATTATTTTGAACTAGCAGTATAGTCCGGTGTTGCTAGGGTGTAATGAAAGCATTAAAATTAATCCATGGTCATGGAGCTCAGACTCTTTGGACGTTGGCACGAAAGACTAAAGAGCAATAGTTGTTTCCAGTTAAAGCGAAACCGTAGACTGAAAGAAAAATGAATGGATGAAAGTTAAATTTTGATTTCCTGGTATTGATATCAAATAGGTTTTTTCGTCGTAAACTGAATTTTGAAGGCTAAATAAGTCCTCTGAGTAAATGGTATCATGGGTGAGACTAATAAGTACAATTATACCTTCAAGCCAAACCCGAAGCAAAATCTAAAATGAAAGGGCTGAAAAAAATATAGACATACAGGCAGATAAACAGACACACACACCAAACATCATGCCTTATATATATATATATATATATATATATATATATATTATCGATTTTCTGCACTATTGTAATAACTGCAACCTTAAAACTTCTGAATATCGTTTCTTATGTCTATGCTAGTCAAATTTGATTAAGATCGGCCCATTCCTTCTATAGCCCGATTTTTTCGATTATCGATTTTCGATATTTATCGGTGGTACCTCGACACAAAACCTAACTAAGAACACTTGTAGACGCTTATAGTACAACTGTGTAAATTTTCAAGAAAGTCGGTTCAGCCGTTTCGGAGTCTATAGGTAAAGGACACACAGACACATACACACACATAGAAAAAGTTCCATTTATAAATAAGTTTAGATTATGTGCCAATGAAAAATAAAATATAAAACACTAATAAATATTTCATACTACTCATATGTTGTTTTTTTTCTTTTTCATGCAACATCTTCTTTCAGGACGAAGGCAATCTCGTCTCCACTGCTCCTTTAAAGCTCTTAATAAATTTTGTATTTTTTATCTTTTCTAAAGCCTGTTCCGCCATCCATTTACTTAAGCTCATTAAGTGTGTTATGCGTTGTTTTCCTCTGTCCTTGTTACCTTCAAGCTGCCCTGTGAGTATCAGATTTTCCAATCCAACCTTCCTCATTATGTGCCCCGGAAATTTTTACTCACTCTACATGATGTTAAATATAAGTTTCCTTATTGTTTCCATTTTCTTTAAAACCCCTCAGTCTATAGAATCTTCACTATATTTCTATAGAACTACATTTCTATTGCTTCAAATCTACTTATCTTTGCAGAAACTGTCCTGTATTCAATGCTAAATATGAGAACAAGCATTACGTGCCAGCTCAGTACTCTTTTTTGTTTTTTCTAAGTTTTTTGTCTCATATACACTATGTCAAATTATAGTATTTACAATAAAACTGATATTAACCCGCATTTCTTGAAATATATATATATATATATATATATATATATATATATATATATATATATATATTATAAAAAAGTGAAAAAGACGTGTCGATTAAAACCCACAGTTTAAGCATTTACTTTTATAAAGAGTAATATACACAAAATAGAGCTTAATATTGTATTTTTATTGCAATGGTTTTTTAAAGTATTATATCACTACTCAAACATTTTCATGTTTCAGAACAATACTGTTTTTCTTCAGGTGATATGTTAAAAAATGTTCAAAGTAATTTATTTAAATGAATTCATGGTTATTTAGAAAATGCATTCGTAGTAGTAGAAAGGGTAAGTAGAGAATATGCTACCAGGTGTGTCAATATGGTTCAGTCGAAAATATAAATTAGGTAACCATGTAGTTGAAGATTTGGGTTGCGAAAGGAAGCAGATTTTTTGGGTTTCAAGGCATGCCACATTTTAATTCTGTCTAGGTTAGATACATATTGGGAACATACATTATTTAAATTGATTTTTGTTGGTTCACTTCTTGGTGCTGATCGTTTGATGAATTCTTTTTTTATGACTTATAAATTTTTTGCAGGTTATTTATAGCCTAAAAGAGAAAATTAGATTAAAAAGAAAATAACAATGACTTAGCAATCCAAGTCTTCTTAATTAATCCATAGAGGGGGGAGAATTGATGTGTCATACATTCCCTAAGAGTATTTGCAATTAAATAACTATAACTAAGCCAACGTGAACCGGAACTCAGCTCTCCCATTAACATATCCGTGCTTTTATCCATGATATCATCCGCATATTCATGGTTAAAGCACCGGGCATTCCCAAGCGGTGACCCATCTAGATACTAACCAGGTGTGACTTTGCTTAACTGATCATACGGGAACCGTTGTTTCAATGTGGTGTGACCGTACGTCATACCACCCGCATATCCAAGCTTACAGCACATGATATTCCCAAGCAGTCATCCATCTAAGTACTGGTCAGGCTCGACATTGCTTAACTTTGGTGATCGTATGGGAACCAATGTTTCAACGTTAGCTGTCGAGACGGTATGCCTAAAAAATCGACAGTGGTCTTTTGTCTAATTTGTGAAATCGATGCCACGATCTTTGCATCACCTCACCAGACTGGAGAATGGCCTAATCTGATACTAATAAATTAACACACGGTTTTTTTTTTGGGGGGGGGGGCTTGGTGTTGTGTTTGTGCGCAATCTTTACAGTGGATAAAAATTGTTGACATGATTTATTATTAAGTTTGGCTCATATGACAAATAAGAAACCTAGTTTGCTCAAAAGGCAAAAAAAAAAAATAACCAAAGGAAAAACCGCAAATAAGAAGACAATTTCGAAACCAATATAACTGCAAGTAAGATTAAATAATTTCTTTCAAATTGCTTATTACATTCATTATTGTGTATAACAGACATTAATTTTCAAATATTTTTTCTCTCCGATAGGATTATTTTCTTACAGAACTACGTTATTTCATTAAACCAGTAAAAAAAAATCAGTAAAAAAACATGTAGTGTGTCGTGATACAGTAAATATCGGCTCGAATCGAATAATCTGTAGAGCTGAGTTCGAATTTTACTTGAATTCATTGCATTCACTTACATACAAATACTCTTGGGGGGTTGCTTCTCCCTCCAGCTATGTGTTAAATAGCAAAAAAGATTCGGTTCTATAGCCTTGGTTGGAAACAAGTCTACCGCAGAAACTAATTGCAACCTACTGCGGGAAAATATTTTTGCTTATATGTGGATGACTAATATATATATATATATATATATATATATATATATATAAACAGCAATACCTCTTTGATGCAAGTTTTGTTAATAACGAAAGAAAAGTTGCTCTGGGTGAGATTTTATATTTTTCTTGTGATATATTTTTTCCTTTCACTAGATAAATTATATGAAAAATTGCCCGAATGTATTATTTTTTTAAGTGCGTACGGTTATATTTTTAGCAATTATCAAGGATGCATTTTATTTTATTTCTAACTGAATATGTAGATTATTTAATGTATGTACCTAGAGTCATAGGAATTTGTTATTTTCAAAATATGGTCAGCACATTATATATATATATATATATATATATCTAGGCAGCAAATGCTCTTTTAGGCATGTCAGATTAAGTAAATTGCAAAAATTATACCTCCTGATTTTGAATAAAATCCGTTCGTACTTACGGATAATATTTTTGCGTCTCATAATTGAAAGATGTAAGAAATGCGCAGTAACTTTGTCAGTTGATTTTATTATCCATTTTTCAATGTTCCCAAGTACTTTCAATCTTCTTTCGAGATCAGGTTCAGGGTTGTAAGTTGTAGTAAAAAAAAAACATAACCACAAAACTGTGTTGCTAAAATTACTTTAATTTTTCTTCTTTTTGCTTCTAATGTAACGGTTGACAGATTGCTTAGCATTCATTAGAATGTGAAAAATATTCATTATGGAGTTTTTTGAAAATTGTAATGCCATGGTCATGCACGCATGAAAGCATGAAAGAACAGTTCTTTTCATAAACATTTTAGAACATTACTACAGTATTCAAAACTGATTCTATCAATTGGCGGCTTAAGTTGTTTAATGAATATTGACTTAAGTCGTCAATTAATACAGCGCATTTCTTACATCTTTCAATTATAATACAAGAAACATTATTCGTGAGTACGAACGGATTTTATTAAAATTAAGCAGACATAATGTTTGCAATTATTTAATCTCACACACACACACACACACACACACACACACACACACATATATATATATATATATATATATATATATATGTATGTATGTATGTAAATTTATATATAGGAGAGAGAGAGAGAGATAAATAATACCAAACCTACAAGCAATGACTTGATTGTCAGAAATACTAACAACCATTCACTCTACTTGATAGTGACTTTCTTAATTGAATTTAACGCAATAGGGTCACGGCATTTTACAAGTGAACACCTTACGGTTCGATCTTTGAAGACTATACTATCGATCTTTTGACACATAAACTAATCACCACTGACTGTTCGAGCGGAAATAGGCATTCGATTTCCGATAATTTCAGTGTTTAGAAGAAAGCCTTCCAGGAAGAGTTTCTGTTGAATAGAAGGTGTTCCTGGCTTTGATGAAAGACAGTATTGTCGTGAGAATATTGCATTTTGAGGGATTTTTTTGGCTTGTTTAACCAGGAAATGGTCAGCTTCACTGCTATTTATTGATTTTTGCGTACATCCACATCCACACACCTACACTAACACATCCCCATATATATATATATATATATATATATATGACTGTCTAACTCTTAAACTCTATCTCGCCCAATCTTCGCCTATCTATATATTGATCTTTCACTGTGTGCGGGTGTCTGTTTCTATTTATCAATCTAACTCGTATGTTTCTTTAAAACCTTCACCCATTCTGTTCGTATCGATCGGTTTTTCAGTCAGTATCGTTTTCACAGATACTTGTCTACTTTTATTTTTCTTCACAAATATATCTATATAAGAGTTTTGCAACTAGATTAAAATTACTACTCGAAGTAAAACAGAAGACCGCGGAGTTAATTGTGCTCCGCGTATAGTAGCTAATGGGTAGGTCACATCAGTATTATTACAACAATTATTTTCTATTATGATGTATACATATATTTTTATTTTTTATGTTTTTAAGGTTTTAGTTAAATTCGACGACAAAATTGAAAGAAAGTTTGTTTACCTGAGGATTTATGCAAAAAGATATAATTCCTAAATGCAATACAAATAGGTCTAATCAGTGGGTATACGCTGAGGCTCGTGAAAAAATGTTTTTCTATTTCTACTCCGGGTTCAAATAACGCGTTTACTTTAATAAAATTTAAATAAACTTTTAAATAGTGCCGCATTTCATCTTCGTGCAAAGGATTCGAAATACAAAAAATTCCTGGCTTGTTTTTACATAGGCTATTAGGAAACATATCTGAATTGTAGCGAAAGAACTCAAGTCGGAGTAAAGCGAAAGTAACTGAAACCGGGGAAGTCTATATTATAATCTCTTGCTATCAAGAAACAGATGCTAAATCCAAATCTTTGATTCAAAATTTGAACCTAATTTACCCAGCACTGTTGTTTTTTAATTTATCTTTATTGTAAATCTGGGATCAAAACCTAAGACTATATATATATATATTTTCAGTTTATCTTCATTGTAAATCTTGGATCAAAAGCTAAGGATTATATATATATATATATATATATATATATATATATATATATATATAATCCTTAGCTTTTGATCCAAGATTTACAATGAAGATAAACTGAAAATATATATATATATAGTCTTAGGTAAACAGCGTAAAAGCATTAACCACACACACATTATTTAAGAAGAAATATATATAAACAAAAAAGGACGAGAGAAAGAAAAGAGTAAAGGGAAAGGGGTTAGAAAGCCATACAGTCACAAATTTTATCTAAGACAAAATTTGTTTAAAAAATAAAAAAGCTTTTTTTTTAATTTTTCAAAACTTTTCATGATAAAATTTTTATTAAAAATTATTTTTCCCATTTGGACTGTAGAAAAATAAAAGTAAAACTGAAATTTCCATCGTTTATTCTAAAAAGCTTTTGACAAGGGAAGTGAACATTCTCCTTCTTCATGTGCCGTGTTCCTTCAGAACGAAGGCGATCATGGACTTCCACTTTGTTCTGTCTTTTCTCGCTCTCAATAATTTTTCTCTTGGTATCTCTTCTAAGCTCCTCTCGTCTCGTGCTCTTTCCCCAGTCTCTCCTTTCATTTATCCGACCTGTGCGTTTCAAGTTCTCCAGGCCTTCTTTCCTCATTACTTGTCCCAGGAATTTCATTTGTCTCTTCCTGATAATTACTATTACTTTTCTTCTTGCTTGCATTCTTTCAAACACCTCCAAATTGCACACGTGCTCCGTCCATGGTATCCTCAGCATCCTTTTGTAAAACCACGATTGTCCAATATTCACTTCCATACAGAAGAACAGATATCACATAGAAATCCAGCACACTTTTCTTTGTTTCCAATGAGATTTTCCTGTCTTTCAGTACTTTGGTTAGCTCATGAAATGCATCATTGGTCATGTCAATGTGTCTTAGTATCTCCATGTCGCACTTTCCCAAGTATTTGAATTTTTTACTTGTTTTATTTTAGATTCTCCGACTTGCAGTTGGCATATTGATCTCCTCTTTTTGCTCATGACCATACATACAGCTTTTTAAAGTTTATGCCCAGCCCTTTCTTTTCACCTTCTTTTGCTAACTTCTGTAGAAGGTTCTGCATTTTCCTTTCCGTGTCTGCTATCAGCCCCGCGTCATCTGCGTATCTGATATTGTTGAGATTGTGACCGCCAAAGTTAAATCCTGGCAAGGCTTTTATTTCTTTCATTGCTTCTTTGTACAGGTTGAAAAGATCCAGTGGGAAAACACAAATTTATGCTTAGTCATTTCTGCTCGCTTTCTCTTGCTTCCTTCAGTTGGAGGTCCTGCATTCTCCTTTCCGTGTCTTCTATCAACATTGTGTCATCTGCGTATCTTACATTGTTGAGATTGTGAGCACCAGTGATCAATCCTGGCAAGGGTTTTATTTTTCTCTGAATTATTTCGCTGTATAATTTGAATAAATTCGGTGAGAAAACACATCCTTGTCTTAGGCTCCTTTCTATTTTTGTATACCTGCTGAATTTACTTCCTATCCGTACTCAAAACGGTTTGTTGCCAATATGGATTCTTGATTATCCTAACGTCTTTTCCGAAAATATTCTGGTTGTCGAACATCTTTGTCAAGTATTTGTGGCATACTTTGTCAAATGCATTTGCGTAGTCTATAAAGCACAGAGGTCTTTCTAAATTTCTATTACTCTTTCAGATAGAATTCTGAGCATAAAAATCGCATTTCTTGTTCCAAAGTGTTTTAATTATGTGAGCAATGGGAGTTTACTTGAAGTATACGAAGTTTCTTAGCTTCATTGTAGGAAATATTAAATTTTTTCCTTCGAATTATATTGCTTTTTATCGCAACATATATAGCAGATCTCTTCATCTGCCTTTATACTATTGATATACAGGGTGCGATGGATAAATTGTTGCCAAAATTACGCAAAAATTAAAATAACACTGATATCTTATTTTAACAGTTATATTTACTAAAATGATTGCCTTCAGTTCATATTTGGTGTAAAAAAGAAGTTCTGTTGATCTCTCTCAACTGTATCCACATATAATAATCAAGGGGGTTGCCGTCTGGGGAGTTAGATGACCAGCTGTAAGGGCGGGATGTGGACACAGAAATTGTCTGAGAGCCATGACTGAGTACTCATGATAGTGTGTCATGGTGCAGATCCAGTGGGAAAACACATATTTGTCTTTCTATTTTTGCATATCTGTTGAGTTTACTTCCTATCCGTACACAAGTGATTTGCTGCCAATATAGATTCCTGATTATCTTAACGTGTTTAGCAAAAATGTCGAGGTTGTCGAGCATCTCTATCAAATTCTTGTGTCGTACTTTGCTTAGTCTATAAAGCACAGATAAACATGCTTCTGCATTTATATGGATCGTTCAAATAGCATTCTGAGTATGAGTATCGCATTCATCGTTCCGGTATCTTTAACGAATCTTCTGCGCGCTCTGTCCATCAGAATCCGGATGAGGAGTTTTGTTATGTGGCTCATTAAACTGATTGTTCGATGGAGCTCACATTCCTTGGTACCTGACTTCTTAAGTAGTGCTATGAAGATTGATCTGCTTAGGTCCTTCGGTATATTGCTGCTACTGTAGATTTCGTTTATTATTTCTGTTAGTCTGTCCACACCAAAGCCTTCTAGGAACATTAATATCTCTATTACAATTTCGTCTGGTTCAACTGCTTTGTTTCTCTTCAATTTAGCCATTGCTGATTCCACTTCGGTTTATAATATTTCTGGTCCATCCGTAATTTTATGCATTGTTGGTTGCTCTCTCTTGTCGTGGAAGAGATCTTCTCCGATGTACTAGTCCCATCTCTGAAATATTCCTTTTTAGTATTAGTGTGTCATCTTTTGCTTTTATACATCCTGTTGCTGAGCATGTCCTTTGCCTTGTTAGTTCCTTTATTTTTGTTCATTTCTCCATTGTTTGTTGTGCTCTGTCTCTATACTTCGGCGCATTTGTCGTTGAGTCATCTTTCTTTAGCCTGTCTACATTTGCTTCGTATTTCCTTGTGTAGTCTCTTATATTCCGTTCCATATCTTGGCATCGTTTTCTGTCTCTTTTGTTAAGAATCTCTTCGATGATCCACCCGTTTTTCTTCTGGCGTGATTTTTTCTTAGGAATGATGTTCGCCGATGTCAATAGAGCCGCTCTGAGTGAGTTCCATTTTGAGCTTCCATTTACAATTTGTCCTTCGTATATCGTTTTCACGCTCTCCGTATACATATCCTGTAGGTTCGGGTCATTCATGAGTCTATTGTACGGCAGTCTTAGGGCTATGTTAGTTTCTTTAATCTTCTTAGTTTTATCCTTGGTTTGCATACGACTGGTAGGTGGTCACTTACGCAGTCTGCACTTGGGTAGGCTTTACAGTGAAGTACTGCATTTCTGAATCTCTTGTTGATAGTAATGTAGTCAATTTGTTTTTTATTTTGTCCTCCTGGACTTATCCATGTTCATGGTCTTGTTGGAGGCTCTTGGAACCAGGTGTTGGTCATTATCTGGTCATTCGCAGCGCACCATTGGACCCATTTCTCTCCACGGCTATTGCAGTGTTCTTGTCCGAAGTTGCCGACTGTTAACTCGTTTATAATTTAGGTTATGTTTAAAACAAGGGAAGATTGTTAAAGGAAAAGTGTCTTTTAAATTTCAGTCTTTTTCAATTTAAGCACTGCGATAATGCCACTAAAACGCCAGGAGATACTGAGAGTGAAAAAAGATAAGAAAACGTGAGTAAGAAGAAAAGGCAATAAAAATGCAGATTCCAAGAAGACACAAGAAAGTGATTGGTGATGCATTCAAATTTTTAATTTGAAAATGAAATATTTTTTTCTTTTTCTAGTATTAGTGTGCCATCTTTTGATTTTATACATTCTGTTGCTGAGCATGTCCTCTGTTAGTTCCTTTACTCTGTTAGTTCCTTTATTTTTGTGCATTTCTCCACCATTTGTTGTGCTCATTCTCTCTACTTCGGCGCACATGTCGTTGAGCCATCTTTCTTTAGCCTGTCTACATTTGCTTCGTATTTCCTTGTGTAGTCTCATATTCCGTTCCATATCGTAGCATCGTTTTCTGTCTCTTTTGTATCAGGCCAAGAATATCTTCGGTGATCCACTAGCTTTTCTTCTGGCATGCTTTTCCCTTAGGAATGAGGTCGTTCTCCGATGTTACTAGAGCCACTCTCAGTGCGTCCCATTTTGAGCTTACATTTCCAATTTGTCCATCGTATATCGTTTTTACGCTCTCTGTATAGATTTCCTGCGGGTTCGGGTCATTCATGAGTCTATTGTACTGCAGTCTTAGGACTGTGTTAGGTTTTTAATCAGCTTGGTGTTATCCTTAGTTCGAATACGACTGGAAGATGATCATGTGGGATATTCCACATAAGCCTTTCTCTAACATTTCTCAAAAAAGTAAACTCTTCGTACAAAACAGCTTTATAGCCAATAATCACTTCGAACTTACAAATTTACCTTTTAATTGGTCGAGACATTCTATAACTGAAATGGATTTTTTCTTTCGCACCAATGTTTATGGAGCTAATTTCCAGAATTCCAAATGTATATAAGTAGCAATATAACTCAATTCAAGTCAGTCAGTTTACGAACTCCGAGAGATGCCAATAACGCCCATGCGAGTCTAATCGCTGACTCATCAATAGACTGCGTAGAAATAACATTTTCTCAACAATCGCCCGCGTTGAGATTCTTCCTACAGATAACTTGAAAGAGTGAATATTCCTTCAATTCACTAACAAAGTTATCGTGTAGGCTTATTCAATTAATCCAACAGGTAAAGACCAATAACTCTCGAAAACTTATTTCTAAGTAACTAAACAACGCACACACGCACACACGCACCCACATTTCGATAACTTTTCTTGCAGTAACATTCTATTGTATTATTGTATTTTTCTTACCAAATCACAAATATTGACTTTTTTTAACTATACTATACATGAACAATCTTTCAGACATTTTTTCACTTGTGATTAGCAACAAGAATTCATTCGACCATGCATGTACGTTTTGTTTTATATATAAAATTATTTTACTGTTGAATTTTTAATCACTCTCCTGTGTTCATTTCTTGTATGACAATTTGTTTTAGGTTTCTTCAGTTGAATTTATATTGTTGTATGGTATACGAACGAACACGCTACAGAAACCTATTATTCAAAGAATTTTCCTTCTAATATAAAGTCTGTATTCGACTACCAGCAACAATCACTTCCGCCGTCCGCACTTGGTTAGGCTTTGCAGCGAAGGACTGTGTTTCTGAATCTCTAGTTGATAGTAATGTAGTCAATTTGGTTTTTAGTTTCTCCTCCTGGACTTCTCCATGTCCATAGTCTTCTCAGGTGCTCTTGGAACCAGGTGTTGGTAAATTATCTGGTCATTCGCAGTGCACCATTGAACCCATTTCTCACCACGGCTATTGCGGTGTCCTAGTCCAAAGTTGTCGACCGTTTCACTTTCTTCTCTTTGGCCAACTTTGACATTCAGAACTTCCATGATAATTCTGATTTCTTGTGATTTGCACTGTGCCTTGGTATAATCTAGCATAGAGTAGAAGGACACGATTTCCTCTTCTGTACTTTGTAATGTTACTAATATATTGAGATGCTTTCCTTTCATTTTAACTGTTAGAATTCTCTCCGATATCTGACAGTATCCCATGACGCATTTTCTCGTGAATTTATTTAGTATAACGCCGACTCCTTTTTCATTATATTCATCTCCTGCGTATATAATTCTGTGCTTTGCACTGATGAAGACTCCGTTGTTTAGCCACTTCTTTTCACATATGCCTAAAATGTTAACATTCAATCTAAACCTCTCCCGCTTCACAGTTGTTCATGGTTCTAACGTTCCAGGTTCCAAGAGTTATTTTCTGTTTGTTGCGAACAGTCCCAAGATAACGGTCCGGTGACACCTGTCGCTCATGTCTTTCAATTCAGGGCGAGGAAGAAATCCTGAGGATATTTGTCCACCTGTAGCGCATGATGTTCCTTACAGGGCGAGGAGTCAGTGTCTTTAGACTTAACTCTCTTCACGCCGTTACGGTTTGTCGTATTGATGTGAAAGTTCATGAATATACGCGAGAGGAATAGTGGAGTGGTTTCCCTTTGCCTTCTATATAGCGAGTTGTCGAAGGTTGCCATTGCTTTCTGCCGTAGACTGATTGCCATCCAAGGCTATAGAACCCAATCTGTCTTATTATTTAACCCATAACTGGAAGGAAGAGACAGAATAATACCTTTCCCAATGGTATTTGTGCGTAAGTGAATGCGAAGAATTCAACTGGAATTCGAACTCGGCTCCCCGATTTGTCGGTCTAAGTCGATATCCACTGTACCACAACGCACACCAAGAGAAAAATTCGAGAGTGACAAGATACAGCGCCAAATGGAAGGCAAATTAATAAGATTAGTCAATTTGGTATTTATTTAAGGGAAGATTTGTACAGGGTGTCCCATAAGTTTTCATACGTGATAAACGCTTGGGCGATCATGTCTCGAAAGAGACATGACTGACTGGGTAAAAGATTATCCCGTAGTTGGTTGCCATTGTTTCAGCGGTAGACTGGTTGCCAGTGAATGCTATAGAACCTAATCAATCCTATTATTTAACCCAGAAATGGAGGGGAGAGACAGATTAATACCTTTCCAAAGGGTATTTGTGCTTAAGTGAATGCAAGGAATTCAACTGGAATTTCATATATTACACTGACAAAACATCATGAAAAGATAAAAAAGTAATAGATCAAGCGAGATGCGGTTGAAGCGATGAAAGTACAACAACTACGAGGCTCTCAGCGCTTACAGTCAGTTAAGTGCCATACGTGATAGACGCTTGGGCGATCATGTCTCGAAAGAGACATGACTGACTGGGCAGAAGATTATCCCGCAGTAGGTTGCCATTGCTTTCTGCGGTAGACTGGTTACCGACCAAGGCTATAGAGCCCAATCTGTCCTGCTATTTGACCCATAACTGGGAGGAAGAGACGGATTAATACCTTTCCCAAGGGTATTTGCGCGTAAGTGAACACAATGGATTCAACTGGAATTCGAACTCGGCTCCCCGGTTTCTCGTTCCGAGCCGATATCCACTGTAATGTTAAAAAAAAGTTTAAGCCGGTTGTCTGCAGAAACTGGTATCAGCAATTGAGCATCAATAGTTTTTCGTATAAAAAAGTTTACTTTTCTCAGGTATGGAAACTTATGGGACAACCTGTATACAAAAATTATATATCTAAACGGGTCATATATTTATTTTTAATGTTTTGTTTTTTGTTTTTTGTTTTTTTTTTATTTTTTAAATTTAATTGGTCTTATCAAAAATATTTTATCACAAAATTCACAAAATTAATCCATTATTTTTTAACATATTCTACACGTTCCGATTTGTTTCTTTGAATTTGAGTTGTTAAGTAACTCTCGCGACCTCTAAATAGAGAACGTTCATTTCCCCTAAAGAAGAACACACGGAATCGTAAGCTTCTAAGGAATTAATAATATTCAGGAGAGCATTGTAATCTCCAATATTACGCCCAGAACGCATAAATAGATCTATCAAGGCTATCAAGATCACACACACGCATACACACACACACGCATACACACACACATACACACGCGCACGCACACACACACACACACACAGAGAGAGATGAAATTGGTGGTGGTGATCGTCGAAGACAAATGGAAAAAACCATTTAAAATTAATTAATTCATACTTGACGAATATGACTGGACACAAATCTATTCAATGTTATCAAATTAGGTCTTTAATAATTAACGAAAGAAATTAAATCAATTTAGAAATAAATGAAAGACAGTTTTTGAAAAAGAGAGCGAGAGAGAAAAAAATCTCCCAAAGGGAGAAATAACACCAAAATGGTTTCGTATAGAAATATAAATGAAGGAGTGTGAAAAAAAATGCTATAAACAATATGTTAAAGAAATAATAAATTTAATGAAGAAGCAAAATAATACAGTGAAAAGATGAAAGAATTACTTAAAAAGATGAGATAAGAACGGAATGAAGGACTGAACTAAAAGAAGAAATATTGTTTGTAATACAAGAGAATAAATCTCGAATAATATGGGAGAAAAAATGGCAGCCTACAATGAAAGAAATAAAAATATTCAATATGGAAAGAAACGGACATGAAAAAAGCAATAAAACGAAGCTGAAGAAATAAAAAAAGGCTAAGAATAATTGCACATATATAATTCAATACATGAAAATACAAAAACGAAAAACAATAAAATGAAATATGTGTCTATATATCTGATATGAGGGAGTATTTACATTATTTACATTGTGCTCATCATTATTGTCATATTTACGACGTTTCAGCCGGTTTTCCTCAGGTGATTAGAATTTCAAACCGAAGACTTTATTTCGATCACTGGGATATGTTGTTCTCGTTCTATCAGCAATGTCACTTCCGGATGTCTTAGTTATCTTCCTTTAAATCAATCACTGGATCTAACCAACGCTTGTATCTTTTTATGCTAGTCAAAAATTAATTATTGTCAGCACTTAAAATGTGAAAATAATATTACAATATAACATTTATTTTATGAAAAAGCAAAATAAAAGAAAGAAAAATAGTATCATCTCATGAAAGAGGTTAAGAAAAATAGAAAAATAACATTAATTTTATAAAATAGGTGAAGAAAAAACTAACATTATTTCATGAAAAAATTTAAGAAAAGGAGAAAAATAAAATTTATCTTATGGAAGAGGTTAAAAGAATAAAGAAAAATAACATTTCTCCTATGAAAGATGTCAAGAAAAGAAGGAAAGATAACATTTATCTTATGAAAGAGGTTGAGAGAAGAAGAGAAAATAATATTTATCTCATGAAAAAGGCTAAAAAAGAAGGAAAAATAACATTTATCTTATGAAAGAGGTTAAAAAATGAAGGAAAAATAACATTTTTCTTATGAAAGAGGTCAAGAAAAGAATGAAAAATAACATTTATCTTATGAAAGAGGTTAAGGACAGAAGGAAAAATAGCATTTATCTCATGAAAAAGTTAAAAATGAAAGAAAAATAACATTTTTCTTATAAAAGAGGTTAAGAAATGAAGGAAAAATAACATTTTTATTATGAAAGAGGTCAAGAAAAGAATGAGAAATAACATTTATATTATGAAAGAAGTTAAGTATAGAAGAAAAAATAACATTTATTTCAGGCAAGTGGATAAGAAAAGAAGAATAAAAAACATTTATTTTATGAGAAAGGTTAAATACGAAAGGAAATAACATTTATCTTATGAATGGGGTGAATGAAAAGAAGGACAAATAGAATTTATCTTATGAAAAACTTTAGAAAAAGAAATAAAAATAAAGTTGAACGAGATATATATGCCGAAAAGTTGACAAAAATTCACACAAATGTACACAAGAAGAAAGACTGAATGACGTCTCGAATGGTACTGACAATATTACTGTTTACTTATAAGGAAGTATTTGGCATTCATTATCGAAGCAGTTCTGTCTGTTGAAATATTTCAACAAGATATCAGGAAAATAGCTGTTATCGATCTTTCTAATCCTGGCGAGGGCTTCTTTCGTAACTGTTTCTTAGATGTCATGTGGAATGTCGACACCTTGATTATGTTTTTACTACATTTGAGTTAAATGTGATATCCATTTTCATTATTATTTCCGTTGAAAGCCCTCAAGTGATTTGGTTTCTGTTGTCGGATACAGTTCTTTGTGATTGTGTAGCGCCAGTCTATAATGTTTAGAGAATGATGATCGTTACAAAGACGTACAGAATTTACATGCTTAAAGCCATTTATAACCATTTGTCTGAGAACTCGACTAGACTAGAATTATAGAAAGGTACATCTGGGGATGTGCGTTGTGATGCAGTGGACATCGACTCAAAACGACAAATCATGGAGTCGAGTTCAAATTCCAGTTGAATTCCTTGCATTCACTTACGCACAAATACCTTTGAGAAAGGTATTTATCCGTCTCTTCCCTCCAGTTATGGATTAAATAATGAGACAGATTGGGTTCTATAGCCTTGGCTGGCAACCACTCTACAGCAGAAAGCAATGGCAAACTTCTGCGGGATAATCTTCTACCCAGTCAGTCATGTCTATTTCGAGACATGATCGCTCAAAGCGTGTATCACGTATGGCACTTAAATGCTATCTGAGGAATGTCGAAAAATGTATCAGCCGAAACGATGCACGAAAACAACGAAATCTGGATTAAGGAAATTGCCATTTTTCTGTATCGCAAGAAATTAAGGAATATATATATATATATAAAAGAATAGGATACACGAAAGAAAAAAAAGGAAAAAAGAAAAGTGGGGGGAGAAATAACAAAAAAATGAGAAAAAGAAAGACAACTTCTTCAACATTTATTCTTCAACATCTATTCTTTGTTTACGAAACAAGAAACGAATACACTTGCTGTGAATGGATGAACATAAGATTGAAACTGAATTTCAGGAAGGAGAAAAGAAAAAGAACGAAAATATCGTCGGAAAATTGCATGAAGATGAATGACCAAGAATGAGCAAAAGAATGAACGAAAGAAAGAACGAAAGAAACAAAATAAGAAAATATATTCAAAAAGAAAAAAGAAACCTGAAAATACGGAAAGAGAGAAAAGAAGAAAAATGAACAAATGAATGAATAAACGAAAAGAAAAAAGAAAATGCTAAAGAAAGAAACATAAAATGCAACATAAAACACAAAAGAATAATAAAAATACAAGCGAAGAATAAACAGACCTAAAAAAAAAGTAATAAATATGAAACCAAACAATAGTAATGAAAAAAATTAATGAAAAAATGTAAAGATTTTTTTAAGGATAACAAAAATTAATGAAATGTGGGAAAGAAAGAATGAAGAAAACTAATGAATAAAAGTAATTATTGATCGAAAAGAATAAAAAAAAAATAACCAAATGAATGGAACAGAAAAATGAGAAAAACGAAAAATGAAACCGAATATATAAACATTTAAAGATATAAACACGGAAAAGAAATAAAATGAAAAAGAGAAGAAAGAAAGAAAATAATTAAAGATTATAATAAAAGCATTATAAACAATTAATTAGTGATAGGAAGATAGTTGATATTTAAGCTTAGATGTGGCACAAGGCCGAAAGTATGAGGTACACAGTGAGAATCGGACTCACTACTCAGTCGGAATAGATTGCTAACCATTACACCACGCCGAGGTGCATAGATAGATAGATAGATAGATAGATAGATAGATAGATAGATAGATAGATAGAATAAGGTTTGAGATAGATAGATAGATAGATAGATAGATAGATAGATAGATAGATAGATAGATAGAATAAGGTTTGAGATAGATAGATAGATAGATAGATAGATAGATAGATAGATAGATAGATAGATAGAATAAGGCCGAGATAGATAGATAAGAATAAGGTCGAGATAGATAGATAGATAGATAGATAGATAGATAGATAGATAGATAGATAGATAGAATAAGGCCGAGATAGATAGATAAGAATAAGGTCGAGATAGATAGATGATAGATAGATAGATAGATAGATAGATAGATAGATAGATAGATAGATAGATATTTTTGTTATAATAATAGCATACTGTAATTCAATAGTTATAAATTTTCGGTGTTTAACACCCCATCATCAGAAAGATGATCATGGTGTATTGTACACCGAATCTTTATAGCTATTAATATGCAGAATGTCAAGGCAATAACAATAATAATAATAATAATAATAATAATATATATCTATCTATATATATATATATATATATATATATATTAATGCAGGCTTCATTGAATAATATAGACAAGTTTTGTCTATTAATTTTGTGTAGGATCCGTTCATACCGTCTGATATACTTGATGATGATATCGTTGAAAGACGACAAAAAATCACAGTAATTGTTGATTTTTTTATCGGGTCTAAGCTTTTGGCTCACATAAGCCATTATCAAAGAGTAAATATTATCACACAGTAAACATAGAACATTTAAGTTATTAACAATATATATATATATATATATATATATATATATATATATATATATATATATATGCTCTCATCTCGTATAGGCAATTTTCTATTAAAATATTTAACTGTGGAATGTACCTCCATTAGTGTTGACCACTTATATCATTCTTTTTATTCGTAATTATTATCATGCCATTTTTCATCATATTTCTATTTCTGCTATGGTGGTACTACCTACCAAGTCTGCGGGAAAACCTAAGGCAGGTGGTGTTGTGTTGTTATGTCTCCATTTAATGTTTTTTCTATCTTCCCCATCATCCCTAGCGTTACATAGACAAGGTTCTACTTAGTGTGTGGGCTGTACTTAATAAGACAATTTTTTGTATATCTCTTAAGCTGGGGTTTCCAGGGATTCTTTCAATGTGTTGTTTTGTTCCATTTTTTATCATTCCAAGTGCACCTACTATCACTGACACAGCTCTTGTTTTCGATTTCCACATTTTTTCTATTTCAATTTCCTGGTCTTTATATTTTGACAGTTTTTCAAATTCCTTTGTTGCTATGTTACAATCCGCTAGATAAGTCATATCAATTAATAGGCAAGTTTTCTCTTTCTGTTTTTTAACATTAATGTCTGGCCTATTTGCTTCAATTTTTCTGTCTGTGTAGATGGTGTAATCCCATAGAATGGTGACATCATCTATTTCTGTAACCGGTGCTGGGTGATGTTCATACCATTGTTTGTTTACAGATTTTCCATAGTGTTTGCACATTGTCCAATGTAAATATTGCCCCACTCTATCGTGGCAATTTTTATATTCATTTGGGGCAAGTACAGAACAGCCTGAGATTAGATGGTCTATTCTTTCTTGGTGTTTATCACAAAACCTGCATTTTGGATCCATATTATTATGTATAATACTTGCTTGAAAGTTTCTACTGAAAAGACTTTGGTCTTGCGCTGCAAGAATAAAGCCTTCAGTCTCAGACTTTAATCCAGATGCGCGTAACCATCGATGGGTATTAACTTTATCAACATTGGATTTATTGGCACGTTCTGGATATTGGCCATGCAGTGGTTTGTCTTGCCTGCGCTGTTTCATCTGTTCAAGATTTTTATCTTTGGCTTCCATTTTCATAATTTTTTGCCGTAATAGTTGCTTCTTGGCTTCTGTTTTGCTTTGCTGCAGAATCTACTATCAGTAAATCTTGTTTGTATTCACTGCCTTCTTTTATTATTGAATATTTTTTCTTTCTTTCTTCGTGTTGCCTTACTAATTGTATCATCCGATCCTTTGTTGTTGCTATGTATGTTAGTAAGCCAATAGTTGTTGTCTTGTATGACAATTCTAGCTGAATAAGAACTCTTCCACTTTTTTTACGGGGTATGTATAGATGGTCTACATCAGCCTTTGGATGATGCATCTTATGTTTAGAAATAAGCTTTCTTGTTTTAGAATCCATTCGCCTGATGTCGTTTAGGGTCCAGTTTAAGATGTTGAAACTATATTGGACAACTGGGATTGCAAGGCTATTAATGGCCATAATTCTGTTCTGAGAATTCAATTCAGTTTTTAATATCATTCGTAGCCTTCTATAGTACTCTTTGCGCATTATTTCTTTCATTTTTTTATGGTGAATGTTTTCACTCTCATTTACACCTAGGTATTTATAAGCTTCTTCTGGTTTCAATTCTTTTATTGTTACAGCAGGGTCTAAGCTAATTGAGGATGTTTCTTGTATTGATCCACGTAAAACTGTAGCTTTAGCACATTTATTCAAATTGAATTTCATTCCAATGTCTTCGCTGAAGCATTTTACAGTTTGCAGAAGACCTTCCAGCTCATTATCATTCTTAGCATATAACTTTAAGTCATCCATGTAAAATAGATGGCTTATTTTCTTTTGGCCTATTTTATAAGTTAGGAATTTTATCTATACCTGGATATTTCCAATTGTGTGCTTTTTTTACTGCAAATTTAACATCCTCTTCTGCAATTCCAGCCCATGTCGGTTGTGGTTTATTTTTTATTCGTTCTATCTCTTGTGCAATCCAATCTACTTCTTTGTTATGTTCTTTAGGGCAAGCCCATATTTTTTCCCAGAACTGTGTAACTTCTTCCATTTTGGTGGGGACTGTCACTTCAATTCTTTTTTTACCTATTTACCTGTAAAATTTTTGCATCGGTTTGAAAAATCTTGTTTTGTCTGTAGAATCTTGATCTTTTCTCATAGCGCCTTATTCTTTGAGCCTTCAGTTGTATTGTTTGCTTTATTTTTTCCTTAGTTGATAGGACTTCATTTTCATTTCTCATGTTGTATTTTCTTTCGACTCTTCTGCTTTTCCTAGTTCTTACATTTATTCCTCTAGTCAGTCCATCCAATACTGATAGTTCACTTCTAAGTTGTTCGATTTCTTTTTCTATTTTTCTTTTCCAAAGTGGATCTTGTTGTCTGCCAGACTGCCTTGTTTTTAATTTGATTTTCAATTTTTTGTTGCTGCTATTGCTGATGCATATATTGCTTCATTGAGATTTGTATGAGTGTTTCCTTCATCCAAAATTAATTTGAGTGCTGCATTGTAGAGCTTAATAGTTCGGATGTTATGCTTTGTTGTTTGTAAGTTTGGGAACTGTTCTCGTTCCTCCATTGCAAAATTTTGTATTTGACTTATATGGTTCTTGATTTATTCCTTGGCTTCATGCATACTGTTCTTATTTTCCGTAAAATAATTCTGTTCAATTTGTTCTGAACTAGTTTTATTTTCGTCTTGTAACTGACTCAGAACAAACCTTTCCAGTACTTTTAAACTTACAGCATTATCTTCAGAGTGATTTGTGTGTATCACGATTTCTACATTATTATCTGTGGCTTGTTTGATGTTATTACTTTTTATTTCTGATTCCGGTTCCTTTTCATATTTTGTTGATTCGTCTATTCTGGTTACAATTCTTTTAATCTCATTAATTTCAGCCTCTGTCAATCGGTTATTACGAATGATGTATCTTCGTACATTGG
Source organism: Ascarosepion bandense (assembly GCA_037127315.1). Lineage (NCBI taxonomy): Eukaryota > Metazoa > Mollusca > Cephalopoda > Sepiida > Sepiidae > Ascarosepion > Ascarosepion bandense. Next base: position 3,441,957 of record JBBBDQ010000397.1, read on the forward strand.
CTAATTTATTTTCGTCAATATACTTTCTATTTGCTTGACCAACTTGTTCACGCCAAATGTCATATGTTTGGCGAGTAATGTTTTTTGAGGTTTGAGTAACGCTTCATGAAATGCAGTCATAACGACTTTGTACTCCTCACGAGACCATTTTATTTTTTCTTTCTTTAAATATATGGTTGTAGATCTAGCTGGAGAAATTTCAGGACCATCATTAGCATTATCCTGGCTGTGGGGACCTGAAGATTCATTCTTTGTGTAGGAGTTTGTTCCTATCGCAGATTCTTCGACCTCAGGTAGGTTCCCTCCTGAAAGACGGGCTTCCTGTTTATCCACTGGACGAGTCATACTGAACTTTTTATTTCTATTTATTCTGATTATTATTATTATTATTATTATTATAGACAGACAGATAGATAGATAGATAGATAGATAGATAGATAGATAGATAGATAGATAGATAATGAAAAGAGAGATATTAAAATAACAACAGATAGATAGATAGATAGATAGATAGATAGATAGATAGATAATGAAAAGAGAGATATTAAAATAACAACAGATAGATAGATAGATAGATAGATAGATAGATAGATAGATAGATAATGAAAACAGAGATATTAAAATAACAATAGATAGATAGATAGATAGATAGATAGATAGATAGATAGATAGATAGATAGATAATGAAAACAGAGATATTAAAATAACAATAGATAGATAGATAGATAGATAGATAGATAGATAGATAGATAATGAAAACAGAAATATTAAAATAACAATAGATAGATATATAGATAGATAGATAGATAGATACATACATACATACATACATAATGAAAACAGAAATATTAAAATAACAACAGATAGATAGATAGATAGATAGATAGATAGATAGATAGATAGATAGATAGATAGATAGATAATGAAAAGAGAGATATTAAAATAACAATCGATAGATAGATAGATAGATAGATAGATAGATAGATAGATAGATAGATAGATAGATAATGAAAGAGAGATATTAAAATAACAACAGATAGATAGACAGATATATAATGAAAAGAAAGATATAAAATAATAGATAGATTGATAATGGAAAGATAGACATAGAAATGTCAATAGATAGATAGATAGATAGATAGATAGATAGATAGATAGATAGATAGATAGATAGATAATGAAAAATCATCAGTGCGGCTAGACGTCTCCTTTCTTTTGGTCGGGATCGACCGATTTGGCCTCATTCGAAGTCACTAACCCCTAAGCCATAGGCGCATGGAATCAGAGAAGGGAAATTTTAGCGTGTTATATATTAGCGTTGTATACACACGCCAGTCATCGTAGGAACTCAATTCTTTGCTGCAGAGTAATGCATATATCACCGAAGTGGTAACTGTTTTTTTTTCAAATATTCCTCTCTAGAATGCTCAAACATATTGAGAAACTTTAGCATGTTACATATAAGCGGTGTATACACACACCGGTCATCGAAAAAATTCAATTCATTGCTAGAGAGTAATGCATATATGACCGAAGTAGGAAATGTTTTTTTTTTCAAATATTCCTCTCTAGGGTGCTCAGTCGTAATGAGAGCATAATATATTCCTCATCCACATAAAAGTCTGTTTCGCTGTATCACAGCTCATCAGTATAGATAGACATCCACTTGCTTCTGGCCGGGATCGAAACTCGACCCATTTCGTGTCAGCCGGAGTCGCTAACTACATATATATATATATATTTATATATATATATATATATATATATATATATATATATGCTAATAATATAGGTTATTAGATTAATAGTCAAATGCCAGTCATCCACCACTATATAGTAGAAACTATCTTTGTTTTGCTCGGTGGTAACCGTTGCAGGACGTCCATACTTTGTGTTATCTTCAAGACTTGCCCTTCTCCTTCTTTAATGGCCCATTTTTGTACTAATGATAAAGTTTGAGTGTCATCCCCTAATTTAGCAACCATGTCAGCATAAATGTCCTTGTGAGCTAAACCCTTTTGTCTGCAGGCATTTGATAACACTACATGTTGAATTTTAACAATTTTCAAGGGAAGCCACTACTAGTTAATCAAGAAGTCTTCTTTGAAGACAAGTTGAAATTAATGCGTAAAAGATTTTATGACTGTAAAATCACTGATTCATAGTCAGACTATGAAATTTTCAACCCAGATAAATAGATAGATAGATAGATAGAGAGAGAGAGAGAGAGATAGATAGATAGATAGATAGATAGAGAGAGAGAGAGAGAGAGAGAGAGAAGATAGATAGATAGATAGATAGATAGAGAGAGAGAGAGATAGATAGATAGATAGATAGATAGAGAGAGAGAGAGAGAGAGAGAGATAGATAGATAGATAGATAGATATGGACTAGAGAGATGATTAAAACAGTGAAATTGAAGATTTAGAGAATTTTTACTAGTTTTTGTCAAGTAAAAGAATATATTCAAAGAAATCAATTAAAAGAAAGAAGAAAAAATAAAGAGAGTAAAATTACTACAAATTAGATGCGATCGTCATGCATAAAGAAAGAAAGAAAGAAAGAAAGAAAGAAAGAAATGATAAGTGAAAGACAAAAGGAAGGATAGAAAAAAGAAAGAATCAAAGAAAAGATTAATGAAAAATAAAAGGAACAAAAGAGAGAAAGAGAAAGAAATTAAGAAAAGAAATGATAAGTGAAAAATAAAAGGAAAGAAAGAAGATAACAAAGAAAGAAACAAAAGAAACGATAAGTGAAAGATGAAAAAATAATGAAAGAGAAAAAGGAAAACAATAATTGACAAACAAAAAAAAAAGAATGAAAAGACAAAAAGAAACTATAAGTGAAAGATGAAAGAAAAAAAAGAAAGAAAGTTGCAACGAAACGATAAGTGAAAAATAAAAGGAAAGGAAGAACGAAAAACGAAATATAGAAAGAAATAATAAGTGAAAAAAAAAGGAAAGAAAGAAGCAAACAAAAAAATATGAGTGATAAGTGAAAGATAAAAGGAACGAAAGAAAGAAAAAAAGAAAGAAACAAAAGAAGATAATTGACAGACAAAACAAAAGAAAGAAAGAAAGAAAGAAGTAAAGAAAGAAAGAACCAAAGAAACTATATGTGAAAAGTGAAAGGAAAGAAAAGAAATAAAAAATAAAAAATATAAAAGAAAAGTTGCAAAGAATCGATAAATGAAAGTTAAAAGGAAATAAAGAAGGAAAAACGACAGAACGAAACAAGGAAACTATCAGTGAAAGATGAAAAGAAGGCAGGAAAGAAAAAAAAGAAAGCAAAGCAAAGAAACGACAGGTGAAAAATAAAAGAAAGAAATGAAAGATGTGTAAATGTAAATACTGAAAAGAAATTATGACCGCTATGAATAAAAAAAAACAAACTACCATAACTTTTTTTTCAAAATTCATCATCTAAAGTCTATGTCAAGTAGCAGTTTGCTCTGCTGTGAAATTTCTATCCTGCTTGCGATGCTTGAGAAATGAAATCTATCAATAACACCACCATCAGCGTTTATTGATGATTACGAAATATCTCCCTGCGTTATATTAAACATAAGAAGGCTACGTCGAGTAGACAGAAGCAAAACAGTTATTCTTCCGAGCTGGCTTAGACAAACACACAGACACACCCTCTGCGGATATCTTTTTCATTAATCTGCGTTTACAATAACTGATAACAATATATCAATACTGAATAAGTTTAGATTGTGCTGAAATATAGCCAAATCAAAAATAAATGGGTGGTATGGAGATTGTGTTGCGCCAATCTTCGAGGAAGGTAAATAGAAAATTAGTAATCAAAATCTCGTTTGTACACGGTCAGTAGAAAATATAAAAGTAGTTATACTAATGAACACCTTTAATTGTTCAAATAATTTGTTTAATATACTGTCTATACCACTGATTATTTTCTTTATGAAAAATAGATTCATTTATTTTCATTATTTCATATATACAAATATATATTGTGTCTTTGAGCAACAATTAATCTTTTAAAAAAGTTATTATGGTTACGTTTTGTATAAAATTTGTCATGTTAACTTATAAATTTTTTTTCAGAACATACATTATATAAAAATTGTCCAAATGTTTTGTTTTTCCGAGCACTTTCGGTTATACTTTTAGCCATTATCGGGGATGAATTTTATTTCACGTATGACTGAATAAGCGTAGTCTGTTCTTTAAAGAACTCCATAACGTGAGTCGAACACTTGTGAGCAATGACTTTCCTAACCATGTTATTTATTACCATATTGAACTTTCCTTCTTTCTAATATAACCAATAGCAAAAATAAATATACGGAAAAATACTAATGTCATATCCTGTTGGGTGCCGTCAACAAATCAAAACAAAACAAGTAAATGTACGAAATTAAAAGATTAAAATAGCGACATTTTAGCCATCTCACCATGTATCGCCCGGTTTGCACTCCACCCGCGTCTATTGAACGGGTGAAGAGGCTCATCCCTTGTTTCCTGTTTAGGATATGGTTTCCGGCTTTCTCTTTTCCAAACTTTTACTCTTATTTTTTTTTCTCTTTTTTTTTTCAATTGGAGTAGATAGACTAAACTATCGCCCGGTTTACACTCCACCCACATCTATTGAACGGGTAAAGAGGAAGGATGTGGTTTCCGGCTTTCTCTTTTCAAATCTTTTCACTTTTATGTAGCCCCCTGCACGTCAGTGGCGTTACCGCCTTGCTCGGGGTGATATGATTAAAAAAGAAACAAAAAAACATTACCGGACATAATTATTAGGCCACCTCAGTTTTTTAAAAGAAATTATGCATTTTATATTATTTTTAGTAGATAATTCTAAATGAAAATAGAATGGTTCTTTTGTTATTATTACTTTGCAAAATTTTACAAGGCAAGGAAGCAAAGACGAACTCGTCCGAATCAACCTAAATTTTCTTCATTCTTTCATTGATGAAACGGCAATATAAGTAATTATTAAATATTTATAAATTCATTTGATGCACTTGTTATTGTGCAGTATTAACAAAATAACCATTCTATTTTCATTTAATGTTATTCAATTGGCACTAAATACTAAAAAATAATATGAAATACATCATTTTATTAGGCAATCCCAGTGTTTTACACTGAGGGTGCCTAATAATTATGGCCGGTTAAGAAAACTGAATGCATGGTCATCAGTAAAAAGAGCAACTCAAAATGCCAATCAAGCAAGTACAAAAATTTAAATACCTAGGAAGTGTTCTAACATGAGATGAAAAGTGCAACACAAAGATCCAAAGACGAATTGGTATGGCAAAGGAAGCTGAGTAAAGTACTAAAACACAGGAGAATTTCACTAGAAACAAAGAAAGGAATGCTGGATTGCTAAATGATGTCAGTTTTTCAATACTGCAGCGAATGCTGGACAATATCATCGAAGACTTGAAGAAGCGGAAATGTGGTTCTACAGAAGGATACTGCAGATGAGGTGTTGGAAAGAATGGCAACAAAAAGAAAATTAATACTGAGCATCAGAAAGAGACAACTGAAGTTCCTGTGCAACGCAATGAGGAAGGAGGGCTTGGAGAACTTGATAATGACAGGCCAGATAGAAGGAAAATGAGACATAGGAAGGCAGCGGATAACATATTTGCAGAGCCTGATCAGGTGAATGACGGAACGGGGGTTGCGAGGTGTAACAGGAGAAAACTTACTAAGAGTCACCAGGGACAGGGAGACGTAGAGAACCATGATCGCCTACGTCCTGAAGAGACAGGGCACATAGAAGAAGTGTACATCAAGAAAGTTGTAAAAGCCTAGAACCCCGTAGATAAAAAACGAATAGCATGAAGCATTTCCTTTAACCAAACACATCTAGGGATGAGATAGATAGATAGATAGATAGATAGATAGATAGATAGATAGATAGATAGATAGATAGATAGATAGATATCACCTTTGGACAGGGAAGATAACGGCTCTGTACAGTGTCCACTATTGTGTAGCTTTTTGTAACTAAATCTCTTTTTATTTGAGGTCCTTTTCGTATTATTTCATCATACTAGTTTATTGGTTACCCTTCCACTTCTCGTGCCTTCAATATACGTTGAGAGTTTTAAATTCCCCAAACTTTATTTCATTCCGATGAGTCTTAGACATTTCAGCTGTCTCTAGTTAGTAGTAACAATTCATTTTTGTCCTATTCTATTTAAAACTTCGCCGATACGAAGTAAATACCTTTGCCATATGTGGTCGGGTTCTCCTGCTATCCATCTTGAGCTTCTCGACAAAATCCAAGAATGATCTGCAAAGTAATCGATCTAAACTTGGCATCTCAACTTCAGTCATTTTCTCACCGACGTGATATGGCTTACCTCTCTCTTTTCTACAATTATTTCCGTGTTAACTGGCGAACTTCTTTCCCGGGTGCCATGCGCATCAATTTACGCGTCCTACTAGATTGGCATCTAGGTCTCAACTTTTTACTGCTTAAATTGGGTAGCTCGGCAGCAGTCGTTCTCTCACCAGCGTGATGTGGCTTCCCTGTGCCTTTTCTACAAATATTCACGGCTTCTGCTCCAGTGAATTCCGCTCACTGGTGCCTCCTATGTATGAATTTACATGAGCTACTAGACTAGCAACTAGGTCCCGTCCCAAGTTTTTACGTGGAACCGATAAAATGTAACCTCAATTTCTACTTTAAAAGCTTCTTTTTTTTCGCACTTCCAGCCTGTAGAATTCTCATCCGTATACTTGCTTTCTCGACAGCTACAATCTCCAAGAATTTAAATGTAAGATCAATAGACATCTCCTATCTCACTAACTCGCATCCTTCCCTCAAACTCTTTCCTCCATCCGTTCTACCCCCCCATTACACCGGTGTTTTCATCCGTCTATTACCCTCCTCCTGACATTCTCTATAACCTGCCCCTCTTTTTCATCACTTTCCCCAATCTAACCCCCTGCACAACAGTGGCAGTAAAACTGCCTTGCTTTGTGTGAAATGATTAAATAAAATAGACGCAACCTTTCTTTTTACTCACTTTCCGCCTGTGGAATTGCTTACCATTTACTTGCTTTCCTGATAGTTACAACTTCGAAAAATTTAAATGCAACGTCAATTGTCACCTTCGATCTCACTGAATACCATAATTTTATCCTTTTTTCATCACCCCACCCTTTTTCTTCCCTCTGTGTCTTTCTGTAACTCCCCAGACCACGCACCAGTAGCGGGCCAACGTTGCTTGAACTAAAATGATTAAAAAAACAGATAACTATGAAGAAAATGGTAAAAATCAATACATGTACATCGAGTCGGATGGGGACGAACTACAATCGATCAAAGATGGATAGATAGAAACAAAATTAGATTGGTCAATAGATATATAGATACGAAGGAAGTAAATTCAATCGGCGGTAATGTTTTTGCATTAAGTTTGTTCACTAGATGAAGAGCTGATTTATGAATATATGGACAAACAAGACGACTGACAATCAGATATGAACAGACTAAAATCGATCACGAGGTAGATAATCTACCTTAGTTTTATAATTCAGATAAGAACTAATGGTGTTTACACTTGAAACAAATGATTATTATAAAGTAGTATTTTTGTAGTTGTAAACCGATTAAAACGTTTCTATTTTGACTCTTTTTATACAGTAGATTTATTATAACTGAATATTCCAGTTTGCCTTGTGTTTATTTTACGGGTACGAGGCGATATCGTCATGTTAGGAAAGTAATTCATTACTCCGGGAGAGTAATTCATTACTCCGGGAGAGTAATTCATTGCTTGGGGAGAGTAATTCATTGCCCCTTTTAGGTGTAACTTTGTCCATTAACATGAAGTTGAACAATTGTATTGCATCATTTGCTATGTCTGCTGCTAGGAAGGGTAGTTCAAACTACCGTTATAGATAATTCTTCGAGCCTAAATCTATCTTACATGTTCATGTGTTTTGCCAAGCATTAAGTATAGCTTCTAAATCTTGTTTAGTGATTCTGTTACAGCTCTAGATATACTTGCAATAATCTAAAGAAGAATCTGAAACATTATTGATGTAAATCTGATATCTCGGCATCAGTCACTTTCCCTAACGTCGCAATGTATCTTATATTTACCTCTTATTTAAATTTTTTCACGGTAATTTTTCCCATGAGCTTTTCTCCTTTGTAACCAGACTTTAAGCACAATACTAAATTGGCAGTGGAAATTGCTAGAAGTAACCAAAAATTCTATAGTAGCTGTTTCGTCTCTCTCCCTTCTCATTTATGGAGATCTCTTCTCGCTACTTTAATTTCCCTGTGTCTGTTTTTATAGATGCTTTCATGGTAACTGTTCTGCGGAAATTTCATCGTGTTCCTAGACTATGAATTTCCAGGCGCCGACAGTGGAAGCGGCCACGTTCCAGTCATCTGCAAACTAAAGGTGAAACTCCGGAGATTGACGAAGCCTAGTGCAGCACAAAAACTGAAATACAACACGCTCGTGAATGACCTCAACCTAGAGAAAGAATACACTCACAGCGTGAAAATCAAATACGAAAAACAAATTAGAAAAGGACACTTGAAATGGGACTCACTAAAGGAAGCGATAGTGACATCAGCAAACAACATTGCCCCAAAGGAAAATCAGGTGCAGAAGAAAAAAACGAGTGACTGAAGAGATTATCGACATGATGCAAAGGAGGCAGAAAATGATATCAATACATGGAATGGAAAGGAAACTACACAAGGAAATCAGGAGAACAAAAATTTAAAAGCAATGTTTATCGCCATCTTCAATCAGATTGATATGTTTTCTTTTATTGTCCTGTTTCCTAATAAAAGCTTTTCTTATTTTTTTTTTCAATCATAATAAACTGATGTGCTTTAGTGGATTTATCGCCTAGCATGGAGTGAAATTATTATAAAAACCCGAATGACAGAATGACAGAATGACAGAAATTCGATCAAGAAGAAAAAACTCATGAATTAGCGCTAAAAGACAGAAACAACATGATTCAAATTCTAAAATAAAGCAAAAACAAAGGGAAAAACAATAATAAATTTGTATGAAACAAAAAGATTAAAATTAATTTGATGCTGATGAAAATAATCGAATTTATTTCAAAAGCTTAGTCTCTGATAGCCACTAAAAACACTTATGAGTTACTAGCCGTACAGCGCGACGTTGCTCGGGTGTAATGAAAGCTTTAAAACTAATCCATGGTCCTGGAGCTCAGACTCTTTGGACGTTGGCACGAAAGACTAAATAGCAATAGTTGTTTCTAGTTAAAGCGAAACTGTAGACTGAAAGAAAAATGAATGGATTAAGTCAAATTTTGATTACCTGGTATCGATATCAAATAAGTTTTTTCGTCGTAAACTGAATTTTGAAGGCTAAATAAGTCCTCTGAGTAAATGGTATCATGGCTGAGACTAATAAGTACAATTATATCTACTTAGAGCCAAATCCGAAGTAAAAACTTAAATAAACAATCCGCTATATTTTAATAAAGAAGATTGTGTGTGTCTGCGTATATATATATATATATATATATATATATATATATATATATATATATATATATACTAGCAGTATAGCCCGGCATAGCTCGGGTGTAATGAAAGTTTTAAAACATAATACATGACTCAGCCTAAAGAATATTTGTGTGAAGTTTAATGAGAATCGAATAAAAATTGTGGATTTGTATAAAGGACATACAGACAAACAGACACATACACAAACATCTTGCCTTTTATATATATATATATATATTATCGATTTGCTGCACTTTTGTAAGAACTGCAACCTTGAAACTTCTGAATATCGTTTCTTATGTCTTTGAGTGTATCGAATTTGATTAAAATCGGACCACTCCTTCTATAACTCGATTTTTTCGATTATCGATTTTCGATATTTATCGCGGTACCTCGACACAAAACCTAGCTAAGAACACTCGCAGACGCTTATAGTACAACTGTGTACATTTTCAAGAAAATCGGTTTAGCCGTTTCGGAATGTATAGGTAACGGACTCACACACACATACACACACACAAAGTTCGATTTAGAAATAAGTTTAGATACAGTGACTGTTATATTTTCCTCACATAAACGGACGAGAAAAAATGCAACGTACGTAGTAATTATAACATAAAGTAAACGGCATTGTTTTTAAACTATTAAGGATATTTTCCTTCAGTATAATTTAGCGATAATTCTTAACTCGATTCACTTTTATAGTTTCGTAGTGTCACGAGATTTTTCAGTTTAATTTCGTGTTACTGCTTTCTGTATAACAAACACCTCACGAGGGTCTCAAAATATGAGCCTAATGAAAAAATAATTAATAATGAATTAGCAATCTAAGGGAAGTAATTTAGTGTTTTATTGTGCAGAAGACATTTGACGCACTAACAATACAAGAAAAATGTTAAATAAACCAGGAAATGCAATTGAATTTTATTATTCTCAGTCAGTTAAGTGCCATACGTGAAACACGTTTGGGCGATCATGTCTCGAATGAGACATGACTGACTGGGTAGAAAATTATCCCGCAGTAGGTTACCATTGCTTTCTGGGGTAGACTGATTGCCAGCCAAGGCTATAAAACCCAATCTGTCCTGTTATTTAACCCATAACTGGAAGGAAGAGACGGACTAATACCTTTCCCAATGGTATTTGCGTGTAAGTGAATGCAATGAATTCAACTGGAATTCGAACTCGGCTCCCCAATTTCTCGTTCCGAGCCGATATCCACTGCACCACAACGCACTAAATTCCTTTATTGTTTAAAACGTTATTCTTCAATAAAGTACGATTATACTTTATTCAGTTATTTGAAGAGATTCTAACCTGAGCTTCATGGTTAGAAAGCAAACGTTTCAACCACCCGCCCATAATTAATCAAATAATGAAGCCAATAAATTTTAAACGCAAATTCTACTCCAGCAGTTTCTTTTTCGGAACTTCCTGCCTGTGGAATTCTCTTCCGCATACTTTCTTTCCTGATAGTTACGATCTCCAAGAATTTAAATGTAAAGTCAATAGTCATCTCCTATCACACTAACTTACATCCTCTCTCTCATGCTTTTCCACATCCACCCCAATCTCATCAGTACTCTCTTCCCGACACCCCCTGAAACCTCTCACTCCTCATAACATTCATCCTCGTTCACCCCACTCTCATCAGTAATCTCTTCCCTCTCCTACTCTCTTCCTGACACCCCCTGCAACCTCTCACTCATCATAACATTTCTCCGCGTCCACCTCACTTTCATCAGTAATCTCTTCCCTCTCCTACTCTCTTCCTGACACCCCCTGCAACCTCTCACTCATCATAACATTTCTCCGCGTCCACCTCACTCTCATCAGTAATCGCTTCCCTCTCCTACTCTCTTCCTGACACCCCCTGCAACCTCTCACTCATCATAACATTCATCCTCGTTCACCCCACTCTCATCAGTAATCTCTTCCCTCTCCTACTCTCTTCCTGACACCCCCTGCAACCTCTCACTCATCATAACATTTCTCCGCGTCCACCTCACTCTCATCAGTAATCTCTTCCCTCTCCTACTCTCTTCCTGACACCCCCTGAAACCTCTCACTCTTCATAACATTCCTCCTATGTAACCCACTGCACAACAGTGGCAGTAAAACGCCTTGCTTGGGACAACACGATTAAAAACAACGCATCTAATAAACGACAATATATTAGTTTCTGAAAAAGAAACTTTACACATTTAGAATACAATTCTTTGACAAAGAAATGTTAAAAGTGTTAGATAAGCTTTATATCATTGGGAAGCCTATTAGAATAATCCAAAACTTATACTGAGAGCAATCGCTTCTGTACGGATTGAAAATTAATTCAGAAAATAAACAAACAATAGAAAGTGGTGTCAGACCAGATTTATGCAACGTTTATATTGAGTAAATTCTGAGTCCTACCAGTGCTCATTCCTCATCAGAATTACTATTTCGCTTATATATTATTAAAATAACTATCTCTTGCTATCGTGGCATCTGGGGACTTCCTTACTTTACTCAATTCAGCAGTAGCAGCAACAGAAATAATCATCAGGGAACAACCGGAAGTCCTAGTACTCATAAACACGATGACAGAGCCCTGTTCGGCTTCTTTTTTCTTTAACCGCCGCTACACTCAAGGCCAGGTAGAAGAACTATTTACTGCAGAAGATATGTTGCCTGTCCTGGTAGATCTACCTTAGATTTTTCGTTCCTCATGGGAACAGGCTGAAAAATCTCCCTTCGAGATAACCACCAGAAGGAAAATCTACACACATCATTTGCTACAGAAGACAGAATCTAGTAGTTTGACTCTAGGATTTCTTATGGAAACAAGCTGAGAAATATCACTCTACAAAACATCTAATGAAAGGAAGAACTGAGAAACCCAACTTTTTCCCCTTAAAATGTCAGTTTTACACTCCCTTACAACCACAAATAAAAGCAACTAAAATGTTATTTCGAGTTTTGGCTTTATTGACGTATCTTTCTGCAGTAGACTGGTCGCTAATCAAGACTATAGAACCCAGTCTGTCTTACTATTTGTTGTGGGGGAATAAACAGATCCATACTTTCCCCAAGCATATTTGCGCGTTAGTGAATACGATGAACCTCACTAAAATTCGAATTCAACTCACTGATTTCTTCTTAAAAACCGTTACCTATTATACAACACCGCATAATCTAATTTTATTTCGAGTATCAAGATTCATTGGTATTTGTTTTTAAGGGAAGGGTCCCCCAGTCCTACCCTTGTTATTTAACCCATAACTGGAAGGAAGACACGAATTAAAACCTTTCCCAAGGGTACCAGTGCTTAAGTGAAAGCAGGGTATTCAACTGGAATTCGAACTCGACTCACCGACTTCTATTTTCGAGCCGATATCTACTACACCACAACGCACATCCGTCACTTTACGTTTACAGTACCTGGTACTCCCAAGCAGTCACCCATCTAAGTACTGACCAGGCTCAACGTTGCTTAATTTCGGTGATCGTGCAAGAACCGGTGTATTCAACATGATATGGCCGCAAGCCGTGATGAGATGGATAATATAGTGTAAGATAAATATCCGGCGAGAAAAAACGTTAACACATTTTTTCCTGTTACACCCTCTTTATTGCGCATTAGCGTTTATATTTCGTAAAAAGCCACATTGACACCATCGTTTATTACGTTGTGGCCACTTCCTTCGCTCTTCTCTTGTGAATATTTTGCTATTTTTCTGTGCTCTGTCATTTTTGTTTGCATTGTTTTGATATAATTAATAATTAATGCATATGCATTACTTGTAGAAAACGTTGACCTAAAATTTCTGTTTTGCATTTTACATGCCCTCTGCGTATCCATCTCCATTAATTTTCCTCAACAACAGAATCTATCTCTCATTTGAACATACTGTGGAATGTACGAAGTCAGTGTAGTGTAATGAATAGCGGCTCGCAATCGAAAATCGAAGAGCCGATTTAAATTTTCAGTTGGGGTCGTTACTTCCACTTACAGGTAAAAAAATAACCACGAGAAAAGTAGCAATCCACTTCATTCTCCGAACTATGGATTAAATAGTATTTGTATCTAGAAAAAATCGTTACTATTCCCCCAAAAACTTTTCATGTAATATCCCATCACGAAAACAGAATCTTACAATCCAGAATATGCTTCGGGTTTATATAACGCAGAAACGGTTGATAAACCGAAAAAAATCAATCACTCCGTAGTGAATAACTTCAAAGATTTTCGTTACTGCACTGATTTCCCTTTCGGAATCTTCACTGTTTCGATATTTGACTTTTAGCATCTCTTTTACTTTTAAGAGCTGTGGTTATGGATATTTTTCTGTACATTTGTACATTTGTACATATTCTTCTTAATTCCCTTCTCTTTGCATTGGATCTGTTAGGCTTAGAAGATTGTGAATTAATTCCCTTGCACACTGATTTTAGTTCCCTCCTGAATAATATTCTACGTACGCATCCCTTTAAGAATCTACTGTTTAGTTTTGTTCAAATTTTAATCTTAACCCTCTAGGGCCATTCGTATCATATTTGATACAGTATGAAAACAAGCCTTGAAAGAAATATTTTCCTGAAAAATTTTTTAAGAGAAATATTTTATAAATTTCAAATGAAAGCAGTACTGACTGCTCAGTCAATGAATACCAAATGTTTCCTTATAGGGAAATACCAAATGTTTCCTTATAGGGAAATACTGTATCAAATATGATACGAATGGCCCTAGACGGTTAATTTCTTTTCTTATCTATCTATCTATCTATCTATCTATCTATCTATCTATCTATCTATCTAACCCTCTAGGGCCATTCGTATCATATTTGATACAGTATGAAAACAAGCCTTGAAAGAAATATTTTCCTGAAACATTTTTTAAGAGAAATATTTTATAAATTTCAAATGAAAGCAGTACTGACTGCTCAGTCAATGAATACCAAATGTTTCCTTATAGGGAAATTCCAAATGTTTCCTTATAGGGAAATACTGTATCAAATATGATACGAATGGCCCTAGAGGGTTAAACAATGATAATTTTATCCTCAGATTTATTATTTCTAATAATGATAGAATTGTTTGGTGTAAAAGTTAAAAGTTTGGTTTACCTTTGATCGAGATAAACTACTCAGTTCTTATTTTTAGATTTTCAAACAGTACTTTGAAAATTTCGAATTTGCAAGTAAAAGCTACTCGTATCAAATGCTTTGCTGTGGTGCAGTCGTAAATAAATGTTTCTTACAGCATTATTTTCGACTAGTGCGATCAATACTAGCTGTGCGTATTTATTATAATACGAGTGTCTGGTACATTCGATGGCATGAATTCATCAACCTCTCTAACTACGGATTAAAAACTAGGACAAGTTTCTGGAAAACATGAATGTAATATTAACTCGCGAAAAACGAATTATTTTTACAATCCAAAAAATATGTTTTGGCTTTAAATAACTTACAAAGAACAGATAAACCGTAAAATACAAACCAATTAATCAGTCGGTTCTCTGTGTAGGGCCCGGAAGTTTTTCCGTCTAAATCTATCCTGAACATATATAAATCTACCATTGAATACTGCTGCCATATCTGGTCGGGTGCCCCTGCTATTCTCCTCGGACCTCCCGATAAGGTTCAGAGGAGGGTCTGTAATGTGATAGATACCGACTTGGCAGACCGCCTGCAGTTTCTCTCCTACCGGCGCGACGTGGCTTCCCTGTGTCTCTTCTATAAATACTTTCACGGCTTCTGCTCCGATGAACTTAGATCACTGGTGCCCCCTACATACGAATTTGCACGAGATACTAAATTATCAACTAGATCCCACCCTTTTACAGTGAAACCGATAAAATGCAACCGCAACTTCTACTCCAACAGTTTCTTTCCTCGCACTTCCCGACTGTGGAATTCCCTTCCACACGATTGCTTCCCCGACGGCTACAATCTCCAGGGGTTTAAATGTAAGGTCAATAGACACCCCCTAACACACTAACCTGCTCCCATTCTATCAAACACTTCCCATCTGCCCAACCCTCATCCTCGGTATCCTTACTCATTTGTCACCTTCCTCCTGACATTCCCTATGTCTAACCACTCCTTCTCTTTACCTTCCCCTATGTAGCCCCATGCGCAATAGTGGCAGTGGAATGCCTTGCTTGGGGTGAAATGATTTAAAAAAATCATAGTGATTGCTCTCAGATTCTTCAATAAAGGTGATCGTCTATTATATATTATCGCATTTTTAGTTAAAATACCACACGATGGATTATTTCTTATAATAGTTAAACATACGTGAAACACGCTTGGGCGATCATGTCTCTTCCGAGACATGAATGACTGGATTATCCTGCAGTAGGCTGCCATTGCTTTCTGCGGTAGACTGGTTGACAGCCAATGCTATAGAACCCAATCAGTCCTGTTATTTAACCCATAACTGGAAGGAAGAGACGGATTAATATCTTTACTAAGGGTGTTTGCGCGTAAGTGAATGTAATGAATTCAACTGGAATTTGAACTCGGCTCCCGGATTTCTCGTTCCGAGCCGATATCCATTGCACCACAACGCACATCCGATATCGGCTACACCACAACGCACATGTAATATTAACTCGCAAAAAACGAATTATTTTTACAATCCAAAAAATATGTTTTTGATTTTAAATAACTTACAAAGAGCAGAAAAACCGTAAAATACAAACTAATTAACTATAGTGAGTTTGATACTGTTTGCTCTTAGATTCTTCAAATAAAGGTGAGCATCAATTATATATTATTGCATTTTCAGTTAAGATACCACAGGATGGATTATTTCTCATATACTTTTCTATTTTTTATACCAGAGATGAGCTAAAAAATGTTATTACCACAGCTCATTGTTAACTTCTCTTTCAAACTTCTTCTTCTTCTGTGTGCCCTGTCCCTTCAGGACGTAGGCTATCATGGCTTTCCACGTTTCCCTATCCCTGGTGGCTCTGAGCGCGCCTTCTCCTGTTACACCGTGCAATCCTCGTTCCGTCATCCACCTGATTAGGTCCTTCAAATATGTTATCATTGCTTTCCCCTGTCTCTTTTCCCCTCTATCTGGCCTGTTAGTATCAGATTCTCCAAGCCCCCCTTCCTCATTGCGTGTCCCAAGAACTTCAGCTGTCTCTTCCTGATACTCAGTATTAATTTCCTTTTTGTTTCCATCATTTCCAAGACCTCATCATTGCTCATATGCTCGATCCATGATATTAGCAGCATCCTTCTTTAGAACCACATTTAAGTTGCTTCAAGTTTTTCCTGCATCTTTGATGATATTGTTTGGCATTCACTGCCATATTGAAGGACGGACATCACGTAGCAATCCAGTACTCTCTTCCTTGTTTCTGGCAAAATTGTCCTGTTTCTTTATACCTTAATCAAGTTCTGAAAGACTTCCTTCGCCATGCCAATTCGCCTTCATATCTCTGTGCCACACTTTCCGTCTTCTGTTATAACGCTTCCCAGGTATGTAAATTTTTGTACCTGCTTAATTCTAGTATCCCCGACTTGTATCTGGAACTTCTTACATGTGCAAAATTCAAGAAAAAGCATTACTTACGCATTCCCATGTGACGCTTATGTGTCATGGTAATTAATCTCGAATTTTTTTCTATTTGCTGACACAGTAAAAAGTTAATAGCAAATTCGTGTATCAACGTTTAAAAAGTCTTTTTAAAAACATCAGTTTATCAAAGAATTGAATGTAGTAATTTGGAAAAAAGAAGAAAAAAGAAGATTGTTAAAACAACAAAACCAGGCATCAGAACAAAAAAACTTTTAACACGAGTCTTGTCAGATGGATGTGCGTTGTGGTGCAGTGGATATCGGCTCGCAACGAGAAATTGGGGAGCCGAGTTCGAATTCCAGTTAAATTAATTGCATTCACTTACGCGCAAATACCATTGGGAAATGTATAAATCCGTCTCTTCCTTCCAGTTATGGGTTAAATAACAGGACATATTGGGTTCTATAACCTTGGCTGGTAACCAATCTACCGCAGAAAGCAATGGCGACCTACTTCGTGATAATCTTCTGCCCAGTCAGTCATGTCTCTTTTGAGACATGATCGCCCAAGCGCGTTTCACGGACGGCACTTAACTGACTGACTTATCATAAACGGTTTTTTTTAATCATTTTACACTAAACAAGGAAATAAAGCCTTTAAGATGCAAAAAAAAGTTACTGAGTATTAGAGAATAAGAGAAAAACACAAATAACGAGAAAATACAATAAAATAACAGGACTTAAGAGGACAGAAGATAACAACTGAGATAGCATTTAAATCAGGTTCGTTGAGCGCCCACAGAGGCAGCGTCATATGTTATTTACAACTTTTCGCAACAGCTAGCAGCCATATAATGTTTTCATTTTTAAATAGTACTGTACATTTAGCTATTCGAGTTAATAAGTATATATTTTAGGGTTTTTTTTTCTTGGCCTTTGTATGAAATAAAACAATAAAAAACTTGTTTGGATGTATCATTTTCTGTTTTAAGCCTTGTTCTGCCTTTGATAATACAGCAACATTTACGCTCTCATACCCTGATTGAGCACCTTGGAAGAATGGTAGACTTTGAAAAACAGTAGCTACTCTGGCATCTACGCATCGTTCATTCAGCAATGAATTAGAACACTCTCAGCTATTAGGCATGTATAATGATTTGCAGTTAGATCAACCAAATGCAGGCAACAATTCTACTCCATCGGTTTCTTTTCTCGCGCTTCCTGCTGTAGAACTCCCTTCCATATATTTCCTTTCCTGACGGTTACAACCTCCATATGAATTTAAATGAACAATCAATTCCCATCTCTTATCCATTTAACTCCAGTCCTTTCTACATCAAATCGTGTATCTTGTTCTTTTCCTTTCTCTCTACTTTCGCAACTGTTTTCACTCCTGTGTTTTCATCGTTCTCTTGCCCTTTCTCTTTCAGCCCCTGTAGCTGGTTCGTCTTTCTCTTCACTCTCCTCCTGCCTAAAACTTTAACTCTCTTATGTATACCCTTGCACATCAGTAGTGGTACCGCCTCGCTTGGGTTGAAATGATTATGGAGAGAAGATTGTCTTGCACGAATAAGGAACCAAAATCTTCAGCAGCAGAACTTTCAGTTTAGTTTGATATTTCCACTTCATGTTAGCGGATAACTTTAGTTCGAGAAAATTCAATGTGTTACTTTTATTGAGGCTACCATCAGCTCTGCAAAGAGAGCTGTCTTAAACGATTAAAACAGAGCAAATGATGCACACGGCCAACCTTTGACTGCAACCATCCAACGAGAGGATACATTTCATAACATCATACCTTAATACGACGCTGATCAATCTAGCTGTTAATAGATCTGGAACTTCTTACATGTGCAAAAATTCAAGAAAAAGCATTACTTACACATTCCCATGTGACGCTTATGTGTCATCGTAATTAATCTCGAATTTTTTTCTATTTGCTGACACAGTAAAAAGTTAATAGCAAATTCGTGTATCAACGTTTAAAAAGTCTTTTTAAAAACATCAGATTATCAAAGAATTGAATGTAGTAATGGATTTAGAGTGAACACTGCATCCAATGGTATTTTGCTGTCGATGTCTATCAAGGGTAACGTTACCGCGATATCGGTTACTGCTCTTCGATCAGAGTATATCGCCATAGAAGTGAGGTTGACTAGCCCAGTTTCACCTGGTTAAAAGAGTCAGGTTTCCAGTGGTGTATAGTAGACGGTCGAGTTCATGGATGGTGGAGACTGCATAAAGCTAAGGATTCAGCTTATTGCCTTGGTTTTGCGGTGCTCCTCTAAAAAGTTGTAGTTTTCTACTGTAAGTCTGTGGGTACCAATAGTGAAACTGGAGGCTATCGTGTCAAGAGAGATATGAAAAAATTGTCTAATAGACTATTGGCACCTCTCTGTACTTTCCACGTTTCTCGATAGACAGCGTTTGTTCCCAGCAAGTGAACTCAAACCGAAAGGTCGGCGAGTAGCGGGAAACTGGATCCAGGTATATTAAACCCGAGTCCAGTTATTTACCTCGGGCTACACAAGGTGAAACCTCTTTTGAGTTAAAACTAAATTGCTCTTCTTCTATGTGTCGTGCTATCAGAGCTCTAACACAACCTCATATTCTTTGTAGATATTATTAACGTTTGGAGGCTTACGGCCTATCACGTTGAATACACCGGTTCTCGCTCGATCCCCGAAGTTAAGCAACGGTGAGCCTTGTCAGTACTTAGATGGGTGACCACTTTGAAATACCAGGTGCTGTAAGCGTATAGTGACGGATGTGCGTTGTGGTGCAGTGGATATCGGCTCGGAAAGAGAAATCGGTAAGCCGAGTTCGAATTCCAGTTCAATACCAATACCCTGCATTCACTTAAGCACTAGTACCCTTGGGAAAGGTATTAATCCGTCTCTTCCTTCCAGTTATAGGCTAAATAACAAGGGCGGGACGTGGGTGAGAGGATAGTCAAATTGACAAACGTTTGTTTCTTTATTTCGAGTTTTAACGACTTATCAATCCATATGGAATCATTTAAGGTCATAACAAATGATTTTTGGGTAAAGGTTATTTTATTTTTACAACATTTTTCTTTTCGAGTATTAAAATTCATTGGGACTTGTTTTTAAGGGCAGGGTCCCCAAGTCCTACACTTGTTATTTAACCCATAACTGGAGGGAAGGGACGGATTAATACCTTTCCCAAGGGTACCAGTGCATAAGTGAATGCAGGGTATTCAACTGGAGTTCGAACTCGGCTCAACGATTTCTCTTCCCGAGTCGATATCCACTGCACCACAACGCACATCCGTTACTAAACGCTTACAGCACCTGGTATTCCCAAGAGGTCGCCTTTTCATTCTGCTTATAACGATCCATTTTGTTTCCATTTTACTTAAAATGTCTAAAATGTTCCCCAAAACTTAGTGTTGTAGAAGATTTGTAAATTTACCAGTAAATATGTCTTATTTCATTTTAATGTCCAGTGCTTTTTTTCCGTTTATCAAAAACGGGGAAATTTGGTTAAATGTTCGCATTTCATTCTATATCATCAAAAGGTACTTTAAATCAAAGCCTACTTAAAAGCGATTTTCAAAATTATACCCTTCATTAATGAAAAAACAAAAAAAATATTCTGCTATCACTGAAAATTTCGAGATGCCTAATTGCTGTCAACTAATTCCTTTGATGCTAGCAAATTCTGTTCCAATCAATTGCAAGGGAAGCATAGTTCAAATTACACAAACATATGTCAGACATTTGGTCCAATCGAAATATTTTATTCTTCAAGTTAAGTTTGGTACAAGGCCACGATGAAATGTATCGATGTGAGATTAGTCAAAATTCTTCTTCTTTTTTGCTGTGTTCTTTCAGAACGTAGACGATCATGGCCTTCCACATCTTCTTATTCCTTGTAGCTCTTAACAACTTTTTTCTTGTTGCTTCTCACAAACCATGTTCTGCCATCCATTTGCTCAAGCCCATCAAGTATATCATGCATTGATTTTCCCTGTCTCTCTTTTCCTCTATTTGTCCTGTGAGTATCTTATTCTTCAAATCTTCCTTCTTCATTACATCTCCCAGAAACTTCAGCTGTCCTTTCTTGATGTTAAATATGTTTCCTTTTCGTTTCCATCTTCTCTAATTCGTCGTTGTTCACATGTTCAGTCCATAGTATCCTCAGCATCCTTCTGTAGAACCACATTTCAGTTGCTTCAAGTCTTTCATTGTTGATGAGATTGTCCAGTATTCGCTGCCTTATTGAATGACAGATATCCTATAACAATCCAGTACTCTTTCCTTTGCTTCCAAAGAAATTTTCCTGTCTCTCAATACTCTGCTTAGCTTTTGGAACACGTCATTAGCAATGCCAGTACACCTTTGGATCTCAGTGTTTACTTTAAATACTCTAATAGAACTTTTCTCAGGTATTTGAAATTCTGTACGTGCTTGATTTTAGTATCCCCGACCTGTACTTGACATTTTGGGCACCACTTTTTACTGATGATCATGTTGTCTGTTTTTTTGCAGTTTATGCCTAATCTTTCTTTTGGGGGTTTTATATTTTTCATTCTTTGTCTATTACCAGCCCTCTATCAACGGCATATCTTATATTGTTCAGATTGTGGGTGCCATTGACGAATCATGGCCGGATGGTTAGTTCTGTCAGAATTGGCTTTCTGTTTTGGTTGAATAGATCCGGTGGGAAGACACATCCTTGTCTTACACTCTTTCTCTTATGTATATCTACTGAACTCACTACCTGTACTTATGCAGGCGGTTCGCTACCAGTACAGGTTCTGGATTATGCTAATGTCTTTCCTGAATACGTCAAAGTAACCAAGAATCTTATCAAGTTTTTGTGGCGTGCTTTGTCGAGTGCCTTTGCGTAATCTATGTAACACAGATACGCGTTCTTCTGCATTTCTACATGGCAAACACAAAAATAGAATACTAATTTCGGCAAACACACACACACACACACACACACACACACACATATATATATATATATATATATATATATAGCAATATTAATGGTAACAGAAATAATTCTGCTAATGCTAGTAATTATTATACTATATTTAAGTTCGTTTTGAAAAACTCACTGAGAACGAACTCGGAGGGAAAAGGAGGGGAAGTAAAAAAAGAAACAAACGAAGTACTTGAACAAAAGTCAAACCCTAACACTAAAGCGCTCAATACGAAAGTAGAGCAACAAAGACAGAAAAATCTAAGAACCAACAAAACCTACCTAGGTTTCACCCTTCGGCTCGTCAGGATAAATTGGTCAATTTATCCTGACGAGTCGAAGGGTGAAACCTAGGTAGGTTTGTTGGCTCTTACTTAGATTTTTGTATATATATATATATATATATATATATATATATATATATATATATGCATATGATAGGATAGGATAAAGAATAAGTAGGCTATCGGATTCTGATCTATATTTAATCTGTATTTGGTCCCAATTCACACACACACACACACACACACACACATATATATATATATATATATATCATAATGATGATCCACGTATACTGTCTTAATATGTATAGGAAAAACTACTAAAAAGTAAGTTTAAAAATGTATTCTTTGACAGTATTTATTTATTTCTATTATTATATATATATATATATATATATTTGATATTTCAAACCGGCCTCGGCCTTTCATCAGAAATAAATGATTTTAAAATTTAAACTAGAAGCTTTCGTCGTGAGGAGCGTCTGTCGCGAGATGTTTACATCACGTGACGTAGAAAGCGATAGAGTTTTTGGATATTTGTAAACGTAAACATAACTTTAATAATACTTTTAAATGTTGTTTTAAGAAAATGTTTTTAAGTGTATCTAAAAAATGTTTAACTATTGAAATATTTATAAAGATTCAAAATACCTAAGTCCCTATTTAACCCAAGCCTATATGTATAAAATCCAGTATTTTTCTTTACTTTCTGCGTTGGTATGTGGAACTAAAATCGGAATTTATCAGTAAACATTTGCAGTTTTCTAATGTGTGTCCTGGTTGTTTGAAGTGTTCTGCTATGGGGGAATTATGTAAACATCTCGCGACAGACGCTTCTCACGATGCTATATATATATATATATTAGAACCTTGAGTATGTTCTCCATCTTTTTCAACAGATAGTATTCCCAGAACTGCGTGCGTATATTTTCTGATGGTAACGCATCAATAAACAAGTACTATAAGCAAACTTAAAATTCAGTGTACGTCATTTTGCCGAATTGTAAACAACTATGTTTTTATAGCGTTAAACCTGACGAATTTCGTGCCTAAGAAAGTGTATTTGCGGGGACTTTTACTGCACTACTTTATTTAAAATAAATCTGTAGTTGAAGCCCACAGATTTCTTGATGAGAGTTCCGGCGACTATACCTCTGTTGGAAAAGAAAAAAACCTTGCAGATATTGGTTTAGACGGTTCAAAACTAATGATTTTGATGTTGAAGATAAAGACCGCTCTGTTGCGCACCAAAAAATATTATTCATATCAGGCGCAAGTTGAACTTGCAGAATCATTCGGAGTAATCACACAACAGTTTCGAAACGTTTGAAAGCGTTAGCACTGATTTAAAAACAAAGACATTGGCTGCCGTACTGGTTGAAGCCGAGAGACGTCGAACGGCGTCTTGTCAGGTGAACAGCTACTTCAACGACAGAAAAGGAAAGGTTTTTTTTGTTGTCTCGTAGTCTGACCGGCGATGAAAAGTGGATATACTACTATCTCTCTCTCTCTCTCTCTCTCTCTCTCTCTGTGTGGGGGGGTGTGTTTGCGAGTGAGTGTGAATTGGGATCAAATGCAGATTAAATATAGATCGGAATCCGATAGCCTACTTATTCTTTATCCTATCCTATCATATATATATATATATATATATATATATATATATATATATATATATATATATATATCTGTGTGTGTGTGTGTAAGTTCTTTTTTCTATCTGATCTTTGTCTTATTTCCATTACTCTATCTCTCTTTCATCTCGTATTCTTCTCTTTTCTCTCTATATGGATGTTCTCACATCCAATTCCCACCTCTCATTCTCTTCTAACACGCCTTGGTGCACTTTCTTTGGCAACTGATGAATTATAACTTCTACCAAAATAACCCAGAATTCAAGATAAGTAAAACAATTGTCTATCATAAAACTTGGCAATCATCAAAAATAAAAATGAAAAACTGAATTAAGAATCGACCAGAACAAACCGATTTCACCCTGACAAAAATGTCATTATCCAAAAGCCGACGACGGAAGACAGGCACGCTATAGTGCAAGTGATAAGACTTGAAGCCGACATAACTGAGAATTGCAGGGAGATATTTTTTAAATTTATTTTCATCTATTTATTGACATTTCAAAAAAAAAATTATAGCAAACAAATTTGTGGAAATAATTATTATTTTGACAAAAATGATTATATATAATAGATATATTCATATTGGTTTGTTTTCTTTTCTCTCGTTCTTTCTGTGTAGATCAAATAGTCATTGTATCCTCCAGATTTTAATCAACATTCCAATTTCCGTGAGGTTCGTTATATTCATTTACACACAAATATCGTTAAGAATGGTATGAATCTACGTTTTCACCCCTAGCTATGGGTTTATTTGTGAAATTTGTATCATTAAACGATTATTATTTCAAAAAACAAGTTCTTACAACCTAATAATAATTCTTGGTTTAAATTCCTGCGACTGGTTGATAAACCATAGAAAACGAATCAATCTCTCTAATATGTGGACAGTATCAGTTAATGCTATTTTTAGTCTGACAAAAGGTTTTCCCAATATAATGTTCAGAAATTTGTGAGTTAAATGTTCACGACACTTACATGTATGATAGTTGCTCTAAGATGCCATTTCTTATATTCTAATTTTGGTGATATCTCTATTTAGTCAAATTCCTAAATTCTTTCTAAAAGAGATATTGCAATTACATGGTACACTCCTGTCAATCAGCAAACAGTCTATTTTGTCGATCTTTAAAAATTATTTCTGGTATGTTTGTTGAGTATTGTTCGATCGGTGTTCTGAAAGAAGTTCCGGAAAATAGTTACTTTTCTCCACTAGTTACAGGTTTAAGATTAGAATTTTAGCCCTTAGCTTGTTTTATTTTTCCTTTTCTAATATATATTTTCTTTATTTTTTTTTTAATTATTTCGCTCCAAGCAAGGCAAAATCACCATTAGTGCGCAGGGAGTTAGAGTGAAAGAAAACACTTAGTACAGTGGGTATTGAAAAAAGTATAAAAGATGAACAAAATTCAGAAAGATAGAAGATGGCAATTGACATTGCAATTAAATTTTTGGAGATTGTAGCGAGCAGATAAGCAAGTAAAGAAAAAAGAGTTCCACAGGCGGGAAGTGCGGAAAAGGAATTTTTTGGTATAAAAGTGGCGGTTACATTAACTAATTCAACGATAAAATGGTGGGATCTAGATGCCAATCTAGTAATGGGCTTCAATTTATGTGACGGGGACCAGAGAGAAAAGCTCGTCAGAGTAGTTGCTATATTTTTATTAAGTTTTGCTTTTGCCCGCAGACAATCTAATACACGTACAGATGTTTGTTTTGTTTTTATGGCATATCAACTTCGGCGGGTCATTTATTGCCAACTAAATTTTATTTATTTATTGCTGGTAATACCTTTTTCTTTCAACAATTTATTGTTGTTTTTATATAAGTTTTGTGTTTTCTTTTCGAGTATCAAGATTCATTGGGATTTGTTTTTAAGGGCAGGGTCTCCAAGTCCTACCCTTGTTATTTAACCCATAACTGGAGGGAAGGAATGGTACCAGTGCTTAAGTGAATGCAGGGTATTCAACTGGAATTCGAACTCGACTCACCGATTTCTCTTTCCGAGCCGATATCCACTGCACCACAACGCACATCTATCACTATACACTTGCAGCACCTGGTATCCCCAAGCGGTCACCCACCTAAGTACTAGTTTATCTTTGATTCGTTCTATCTTTTGTGCAATTCAATCTACTTCTTTGCAAGCCCATATTTTTTCCAGAACTGGGTAACTTCTTCCATTTTTTTTGGGGGGGGGACTGTCACTTCAATTTTTTGTTTACCTATTTACCTGTAAAATTTCTTTGCATCGGTTTGAAATATCTTGTTTTATCTGTAGAATCTTGATCTTTTCTGATAGCGTCTTATTCTTTGAGCCTTCAGTTGTATTGTTTGCTTTCTTTTTCCTTAGTTGATAGGACTTCATTTTCATTTCTGATGTTGTATTTTCTTTCGACTCTTCTGCCTTTTCTAGTTTTTACATTTATTCCTCTTGTCAGTTCATCGAGTAATGAAAGTTCACTTCTAAGTTGTTCGATTTCTTTTTCTATTTTTCTTTTCCAAGTGGATCTTCATGTCTGCGAGACTGCCTTGGTTTTAATTTGAATTTCAATTTTTTTTTTTTGTTGCTGCTATTGCTGATGCATATATTACTGCATTGAGATTTGTATGAGTGTCTTCTTTATCCAAAATTAATTTGTGCTGTTTATTGTAGAGCTTAATAGCTTCGAGGTTATGCTTTGTTGGTTGTAATTTTGGGAGCTGTTCTCGTTCTTCCATTGCAGTATTTTGTATTTGACTTATATGGTTCTTGATTTCTTCCTCGGCTTCTTGTATACTATTCTTGTTTTCCGTAAAATAATTCTGTTCAATGTGTTCTGAACTCGTTTTATTGTCGTCTTGTAACTGACTCAAATCACGCCTTTCCAGCACTTCTAAACTTACAGCATTATCTTCGCAGTGATTTGTGTGTATCACGGTTTCTACTTTATGACCTGTGGCTTCTTTGATGTTACTACTTTTTATTTCTGATTCCGGTTCCTTTTCATATTTTGTTGATTCATTTATTCTGGTTGCAATTCTTTTTATCTCATTAATTTCAGCCTCTATCAATCGGTTATTTTGCATGATGTATCTTCGTACATTGGTTAATTTATTTTCGTTGTTGTTATTATTATTATTATTATTTAGATATTTAATATTTTTTTGCAATCTCGTAAATATTGAGATAAAAATAAATTAAAGGTAAGGAAATTTGATCGAAATAAGCAAAATGAAATAGCTAAAATTTGATTAATGTGAAAAGATTTGCATAAGCGTTGCTTCTGTCTTTTCATGGAAGGAGATAGATAGATAGATAGATAGATAGATAGATAGATAGATAGATAGATAGATAGATAGAAAATGGAAAGAATTAGATAGAAAATGAGATAGATAGATAGATAGATAGATAGATAGATAGAAAATGGAAAGAATTAGAAAATAGGATAGATAGATAGATAGATAGATAGATAGATAGATAGATAGATAGATAGATAGAAAATGGAAAGAATTAGATAGATAGATAGATAGATAGATAGATAGATAGATAGATAGATAGATAGATAGATAGAAAATGGAGATAGATAGATAGATAGATAGATAGATAGATAGATAGATAGATAGATAGAAAATGGAAAGAATTAGATAGATAGATAGATAGATAGATAGATAGATAGATAGATAGATAGATAGATAGATAGATAGAAATAGATAGATAGAAAATGGAAAGATAGATAGATAGATAGATAGATAGATAGATAGATAGATAGATAGATAGATAGAAAATGGAAAGAATTAGATAGATAGATAGATAGATAGATAGATAGATAGATAGATAGAAAATGGAAAGAATTAGATAGATAGAAAATGAGATTAGATAGATAGATAGATAGATAGATAGATAGATAGATAGATAGATAGATAGATAGATAGATAGATAGATGAGATAGATAGATAGATAGATAGATAGATAGATAGATAGATAGATAGATAGATAGATAGATAGATAGATAGATAGATAGATAGATAGATAGATAGATAGATAGAAAATAAAGATTAGATAGAAAATGATAGATAGATAGATAGATAGATAGATAGATAGATAGATAGATAGATAGATAGATAGATAGATACAAAGAAAGAAAGAAAGATAGATAGATAGATAGATAGATAGATAGATAGATAGATAGATAGATAGATAGATAGATAGATAGATAGATCTGAAGGAGATGATTTGCGGAGATCTTGGAAGCCACCATCTTATTTGATCCAGAAGACATGGTTATTTACTCGCTTGTCATCAGCTCTGTTTCCATTCCCGTTGGGAATTCACTGTAATGAAGCTTCATACGCGAATTGTGTTCCGAATTTATTGCGCCTTGCAGCGCAATCACAGAACGAGGTAATCCTTTTCCAATAAAACATGGTCATCAAAATCCTCAACAAATCCTTCTTTCAAGTTTTCCATCCTTTCTTCTTTTCTTATTTCTTCCTTCTTTTCTTCCTTACTTTATTCATTCCTTGCGATGAGGACAACTAACACATCACTACGAACACTTTTAAATTTTATATGATTATACTCCTAAGAACTCAGTGTGCATTTTGATAATTTGAGAAAATGAGACAGCCAGAAACTTTATTTTATTAAAAAAAAATAACCAAACGAGCTTGAATTATACAAAGATACTTTCCTTAAGGATACTATGTTTATATAATTCGAGCTCATTTGGTTAGGTGGTACCATGGATTTTTTGAAGGCGACGCATATTTTATTTTGTCCTAAAGGTCATACTGTCCTTATTAACAAATAGCTTAGTAAATATAGACGTTGGTTAGTTCCTGTTCCTTAACCCAAAGAATTGTGAATTCAATACCTGGCTTCAGCAGTGATGAACAAGTAATTTAGCAGGTTAGAGGGATATAACTCATGACTATCAAAAAAGGCTTTACGCAAGGAATGAAAATAATATACCCCAGTGATTGTAATAAAGAGTTCGGTTCAAAATTCATATCACCTAAAGAAGGCCGAAGCGTACAACGGCCGAAACATCGTACAAAAGGCAACAGAGATGAGGACAATAGTCAGAAAAAAGTAAATAGCGTAAATACTTTTTTCTTTATGTAACCAGAATTTTTCAGCATCTCACTTAAATTTTTCAACCTCCCACTAAATTTTTTCAGCCTATTATTACAATTTTCAATCTAGCTACTAAAATCTTTCAGCCTCCCACTAAAATTTTTCAGCGTCTCACTAAAAATTTTCAGCCTCCCACAAATTTAGTCCAATGTTGATCAACTGTTGGAAGACTTGTTCTATCTATCTCAGTCTGCCCATATCTATCTATCTATCTATCTATCTATCTATCTATTATGTTTTAACTTTTGTCGATTTCTGTTTAAGTTTAATTTTTAACTTTCGTTTTACATCACGAGTACTCTCTACTCGAGTTGGCTATTCTCCCGTGTTCACTTCATCTATCTATCTATCTATCTATCTATCTATCTATCTATCTATCTATCTATCTATTTCGGTAGGGCTCCCGCCCCCATTTTGACATCCATTTGCATAAACACGTCAGGTTTGCTAGCATTCCATGTCTTATATTCATCATGTCTTAACTTTGTTTTCACTTTTGACGAATTTATTTAAGTTTCATCTTTAATTTTCGTTTTCCATCACTAGTACTGTTTACCCGATTTGGCTATCTTCCCGAGTTCACTCTATCTATCTATCTATCTATCTATCTATCTATCTATCTATATATATATATATATATATATATGTGTGTGTGTGTGTGTGTACATATATATATATATATATATATATATATATATTTCAGTTTAATTTGCTGTTTAGGAGACACAGTCATGTTCTTCATAAGCCCAATGAGTCCAAACAGAGTCAACACACACACATACAAATATTAACTATACACTTCGGCTATACTTTTAGGCTGTATCAAGTATAGCCAAAAGCTCTTGAATAAATAAACCATTCAGACAATCGTTATATAATTTATGTTCTGAAAAGAAAAAATGTAAAATCACATGAAAAATTATATTAAAACTTAACCATAAAAACTTATTTGTCATTTTTACCGAAACTTGCATAAAAGATTGCTGATATATATATATATATTGTAATTTTCTTATTACAATGGTTTATAAAAACATAATATCACAACACAAAAATTTTAATGTTTCAGAACAAAATTTCTTCTTCAGGTGATATGTTAAAACAAATGGTGACAATGATTTATTTTGATAATATAAGATGAATTCTTGCTTATTTTAAAAAATTCATCTTATATTTTTAAAATTAAATATTTAAAATTTAATGTTATTAAAAAGCAGTAACTTGACTTCATAAGATTTAATTCCCATAAACATCAAGTGTACTTAATTTCAAATCTATTAAACTGTCAGTTTGAAATATGCACTTGATGATTGCATAGCGCATGAAACTCCGAGTCGTAGGATAATATGTATATTTATCAATATATATATATATATATATATATATATATATATGTGTGTGTGTGTGTGTGTGTGTGTGTGTGTGTGTGTGCACTTTATATATATTTATTCGTATATCGTACGTGCGTATGATTTCTTTGTGATGAGATTGTAGATTAATACGTATGAAACCCTGCAAGTGAGCGAACTGTTGTACTTTGCTTCTATGCCTGTTTTTCATCGTGCACGTGTACTAGCACAAGTGCCCACCAGTCATGTGATTGTCTTTCAAACATCGGAATCAATTTGTATCCAGCCACGAGATTCTCATTCAAGGCGACATCGATCCATGGTGATTTGAAAACACGAACCAAACAGGACAGCGAAAATAAAACAATGAAGGGAAATAAACGTTGAAGTTTAAAAACAAGATAAAACGAAAGAAAGAAATGAATGAAATGAAAGAACATGTGAAATTAGGAAGAAATATTGAAAGCAACTCAAAGGATCCCGGATATTTATGACAACACATGTGTTTAAGAAAAATACTAGGAAAAAGTCTTTGATAAAATGTATTTGAGCAGCGTTAGGAAAATAAGGGCAAAAGAGAAACCGTACTGACAAAAGAAAACCAAAGAAAGAAAAAGAGATTGAAAGAAAATTAGAGAAGTTGATTTGATTCGTCGAAAAA
This sequence comes from Ascarosepion bandense, assembly GCA_037127315.1. Lineage (NCBI taxonomy): Eukaryota > Metazoa > Mollusca > Cephalopoda > Sepiida > Sepiidae > Ascarosepion > Ascarosepion bandense. Next base: position 3,472,975 of record JBBBDQ010000397.1, read on the forward strand.
ACCGGACTCATGCTATGGCGCACACCACGGCAAATAAAGATTTGCTTTGACTTAAAAAGGACAGATTTAGTTTTGCTTCCCTTTTAGTCTTTTTTTTTTCCATTTTATTTTCCATTGTTTTTTTGTTTTTTTTTTGTTTTTTTTTGGCACATTTGATTTTTGTCTCTTAAATTTTCGTTATTTTTATTCTTAAATAACCGGTTAGGATTTTAATGCTCTCTGATAGACTGGAAATTAGCTGAACGCGACTGAGCATGCGTATGGAAATGGCCCTGCTAGAACGCATGCATATTACTAACATCCCAAAACCAAAAACGCCCGATTAGCATTACCGCCATTGTTGTCTTCAGAAATAAAATAGAAAAGTCGTCTCAATTTAGAGATGGGCTAAATTTTTACTAATATTTTTCCTTTATATTTTAAATTCTTCTTTTTTTTTTTATGAGTTCTGATTTCAAGTCTTCAAACATTCTCCTTTCAAGTTGAACATGCGAATTCATCTGAATTCAAAAGTTTTACGAGTAGACCTAAATGAGTTTTTAGAGCTATTCATAAATGGGAAAGTATATAAAAATACTTAGTAACTTCGAATTTAGACTTAGTTATATACATGGCTACCTGATTTTTTAAATTTTTCTGAAGATAATTTTTTTTAATGATCGTCTGTGATATCTGCATTATTTTCAAAGTAATGTAAGTTAGAGTTGCGGGAAAGGAAAAACTAAAGTATATTAAATACGTACATTGAGCACTCAGGAAGAATGGTTGATTTTGAAAAACAGTAGCTACCCTGGCATGTACGCATCGCTCATTCACTAATGAATTAGATCACTCTAGCTATTGGGCGTGTATAATGATAATCTAAATGCTAAAAAGTCTGCCTTCTTCTACCGAGCGCCTATATCCCAGAGGTAGAATCGCCGACTGACGCCACTCCGGTCGGGTTTCAATCCTGGGTTAAAAGCAATCGGAGTCTAACCGTACTGATGAGCTTTGATACAGCGAAACAGATCTGTCTGCGGATGACGATATATATATATAAAGAAACAACATTAAAACCTTTCTTTACTAATGCGTTTCGTTCTCAGACAGACTATCAAGTTGCCTATAAGGATTTACAGAAGTAAAAGTATTATTAGTTTTCTAATTTTTTTTTACTTTATGCTCAAAAATAGATTTATGGCTCAGCGTGAAAATCAAGGTAAACGATGAAGGATGCTAAGTGATGTCATTTAATGCCTTTACTGTCATCGTCGGCCTTAAAATTATTTTTGAGCCTCTTTAAATTAAAAAAATTAAAATCTAACGATAATTCCACATCTGTTCATAAATGCATGTTTCAAAATAAAATTTGCTTTGATTAAACCACTCAGAGAACAAAACGTTGGTAAAGAAAAGTTTTTCTTTTGTCATTTTTATAATGTCTTTTATAGATGTAAGCATACCCATAAATACCTACTAGGATCTTACAAAAATGGAGGAAAGTGTTCTAAGATCCTGAAAGAACGCCTCCCTAATTTTGACAATTTTCGGCTTTTAAAAATTCCAGTTGCGTGTTAGTAAAAAAATCCCTATTCGAGCGTTTGAAAAAGGGTAAAATCGGTTACTGAAATTCGTCTGAAGATACCGAAAGGTTGAAACTTATGTTGCGGAAACAACTCATTTCCAAACAAGAAATATTAAAAAATTCTACAATATAAATGTATTATATAACGGTCATGTCACGTTGGATACACCGGTTCCCGCTCGATCACCGAAGTTAAGCAACGTTGAGCCTGGTCAGTACTTAGGTGGGTGACCACTTGAAAATACCAGGTGCTGTTAGCACTTACGGATGTTCGTTGGGGTGCGGTGGATGTCGGCTTGGAGGGGGAAATCGGTGAGCCGAGTTCCAATTTCAGTAGAGCACGCTGCATTCACTTGCGCACTGGTACCCTTGGGAAAGGCATGAATCTGTTCGTTCCCTCCAATTATGGGTTAAATAATTGAGGTCTGCTGTTCGTGCGTTTTGTGGCAGTCATCTGCACCAATTGTTTGTTATCAGCAGTTCCAAGAAGTGTGGATGGTACTACACAATGCCTTCACCACTATAAACAAATCTCTGTGTGGTTGTCTTGCTGGTAAAAGGTTGGACCCTCATACGTTGAACGCGACGGGAGAATCCATTACATTATTATATATATATATGATTTTACTGAAAATGCCGAAGATTAACGAAACGTTTTAACAACAAACATATTGAAATTATTTTTACAAATAATTTAAATATGTCGGTTGATAAAACTATTTCCTTAATCTTCGGCATTTTCCGTAACATTGTATGTTTACATTTGTTGACATTACGATACATTTCAGAGCAAAAAAGGTTAATAGCGTAGAATCGAAAATTGTGTTACATAGGCTTGATTTGACTTTGTTTAGGCGGAGATATCATTCGTGGTCGAGTAATCTAAGACGCACCAAATAAATTGGTGGCTTCTCCAGTGTTGATAGGAGTCGCAGGTTCGAATCCTGCCAAATGACGCACATTTTCGTCAAGAATTTATCGTAAATAATCAGGTATATATATATATATATATATATATATATATACTATTTGATTAAAAACGGAATATCTACTCAAATTCTCTAGTGTTGATAAGAGTCGCAGGTTCGAATCCTGCCGAATGACGCACATTTTCGTAAAGAATTTATCGTGAATAATCAGGTCTAAATATATATATATATATATATAGATATACTGTTTGATTAAGAACGGAATATCTACTCAAATTCTAGTATCGATGAAAAATAGTCTTCTAACTAATAATTTCATATATGTATATGTATATATATATATACATATATATATATATGAAATATATATATATGAAATATATATATATATATATATAAATATATATATGAAATAATATATATATATATATATTATTTCATATATATATATATATATATATATATATATAATTTGCAAATGAGTTATTATAAAACCCAGGTTTCTACCTATAGGCGATTTATAATAACTGATTTTACCGGGGTTTTTGTGGGAGAGAGGGAACGCTCATGTAACAGGATTTTTTATAGACGTGAACTTTTCAAAATTAAGAGAAGTTAGAATATTTTCACCTATGATTTTTTGATCTTAATAGGTATTTGTTCGTATGGTTACACTTGGGAATAATTTCCATTTCATTTATTATTTCTATTTTTTTTTTTTTTTGAGAAACCCGAGTTGCCCATTAACTCATTTACATATGAAAAATTTTCAAACGTTCGACAATATAATTGTATTGAACACTTTTTAATACAACTGGTGCACTGGTCTAATTTAATTATTACCAAAAAGTAAATAATTAAATAATTTTTTTTTTTTTTTAATCATTTCACCCCAAGCAAGGCATTCCACTGCTACTATTGCGCTTGGGGCTACATAGGGGAAGGTAAATAGAAAGAGTGGTTAGATATAGGAAATGTCAGGAAGGGAGTGATAGAGAGTTGGTTGGGTGGGAAGAGTGTTTGAAAGAATGGAAGTTAGTGTGTTAGGAAGTGTCTATTGACCTTACATTTAAACCCCTGGAGATTGTAGCCGCCGGGGAAGCAGTCATGTGGAAGAGAATTCCACAGTCGGGAAGTGCGAGGAAAGAAACTGTTGGAGTAGAAGTTGTGGTTGCATTCTATCGGTTTCACTGGAAAAAGGGTTGGATCTAGTTGCTAATCTAGTATCTCGTGCAGATTCGAACTTAGGAGGCACCATTGATCTAAGTTCATCGGAGCACAAGCAGTGAAAGTATTTATAGAAGAGACACAGGGAAGCCACGTCACGCCGGTGAGAGAGAGACTGCAGGCGGTCTGCTAAGTCATTATCGATCACATTACAGACCCTCCGCTGTACCTTGTCAAGAAACCCAAGGAAAATAGCAGGGGCACCCGACCAGATATGGCAACAGTATTCAATGCACGGGTGGATGTTAGATTTATAAATGTGCAGGATAGATTCAGACGGAAAAAACCTCCGGCCCTGCACAGAGAACAGACTTTCATAACAGCGGATTTAGCAATGGATTCGATATAGTCATTCCACTTGAGGTCCGCTGAAAGTGTGAAATTATTTGTAGAAAAGACTGAGGTAGGCCACGCCATGTCAATGAGATGCCTGGTCAGGATTAAATACATTTCAGTTCTTTCTTTAGATTTTGTCAAAAATCTCAAGATATACAGCAGGATTATCAGATCAGTAACTATTCAGTGCATGGGCAAATGTTTAGATCTGTAAATGTGCCAGATGGGTCCCGGCGAGAAAAATTTTCCCTGCATGATACAGTAACACAGATTTTCTTTTAGTAGATACCGCTATTGGTTTCATCTAGACGCTCTACTTGAAGTCAGTGGAACACGTGAAGCAAAGAAGACATAGTGTATTGGGCTCCTAAAATACCAATGAGTATTTTTTTTCTTTGTACAGAAGAAAATCCATGATTTTCAGCAATAGGAAATACCGGGGTGCGTGCTACGAATTGGAGATATCCATATCAAACACAAGTGCAGAAAAATAACAACCTAGGCAGTGTTAAAACAGTCAGTCAGTCAGTCAGTCAGTTAACCCTCTAGGGCCATTCGTATCATATTTGATACAGTATTTCCCTATAAGGAAACATTTGGTATTTCCCTATAAGGAAACATTTGGTATTCATTGACTGAGCAGTCAGTACTGCTTTCATTTGAAATTTATAAAATATTTCTCTTAAAAAATTTTTCAGGAAAATATTTCTTTCAAGGCTTGTTTTCATACTGTATCAAATATGATACGAATGGCCCTAGAGGGTTAAGTGCCATACGTGATGTTTGCATCAGGTTCTCTAAGCCCTCCTTCCTCGTTGCATGTCCCACAAACTTTAGTTGTCTCTTCCTGATGCTCAATATTAATTTCCTTTTCGTTTACATCCTTTCCAAAACCTCATCATTGCTTACATGTTCGGTCCACGATATCCGCAGCATCCTTCTGTAGAACCACATTTCAGCTGCTTCAAGTTTTCCCTTCATCTTTGTTGATATTGTCCAACATTCACTGCCATATTGAAGAAATGTCATCACATAGCAATCCAATACTCTCTTCTTTGTTTCTAGTGAAAGTTTCCTGTCTCTTAATACTTTACTCAGCTTCTGGAACGCATCCTTCGCCATGCCAGTTCGCCTCTGAATCTCTGTGTCGCACGTTCCGTCTTCAGTTAGAACACATCCCAGATACATCAAATAGCAATCGGTTACTGTAGTCTTCTCGAATGTAATGTTTTTCATGGTATATGAAAACATGTTTTAAAGAATTTGCACACTATGAAAAATGGAAACAAATATATACGAAGAAAATGTAGAAAAGCGCATGTGTTACCCAAATCCATATATTGGATCTTTTTTATGGATCACTAAGTAATTACAAGGCTTTTGGTATCTATCCCTAAAGTATTACATACATCGAAGCAGAAGAATAATTGTTTTTTTTTGCCGCTCTAGTTAGTATGTAACTTCTCTTCCTATGTTCTATATTTTCAAGAGTCGGATCAGACCCAAAATAGAATATTGCTGTCATATCTGGACTGGTAACGCCCAGTACTCACTGTCAAAAAATTTCAATCGTGATTACGAGGTCTTTTGGTTTTTAAATTATTCACAACTTGGAATCCCTTTTCACATAGACGAAACACTGCTCGGCTATGGCTATTTCCATAGCCAATGTTCAGACGCGATACTTAGTTATAACAGTTCAGACCTTCCAAGATAGGACCCGCTATAGCAAGTCCACGGCATCAATTCTTTCTCATTTCTCTCGTATTCATTTGGTAAAAGAAAGTCTCACTCAGCATCTTTCTCTATAATTGCCCCTTTTTGGAACAGACTCCTATATAGGGTGTTTCCTCGAATAACACATTTTTAACCACTTCAGTCTGGAGTCAGCAGTTATTATCTTGCATCATCATCATTCATTTTATTCAGCGCATTTTGCACCGCTGTGGTTTATTGTGATACTCAAGTCAGAATAGCGGAATAAACTTATATATATATATATATATATATATATATATATATATATATATACTAGCAGCATAGATCGGCGTTTCACGGGTGTAATGAAAGCTTTAAAACTAATCCATGGTCCTGGAGCTCAGATTCTTTGGACGTTAGCATGAAAGACTAAAAAGCAATAGTTGTTTCCAGTTAAAGCGAAACCGTAGACTGAAAGAAAAATGAATGGATGTAAGTCAAATTTTGATTTCCTGTTATCGATATCAAATAAGTTTTTTTCGTCGTAAACTGAATTTTGAAGGCTAAAGAAGTCCTCTGAGTAACTGGTATCATGGCTGAGTCTAAGAACTACAATTATACTAACTTAGAGCCAAACCCGAAGAAAAAACTAAAATAAAAGGGCTGAAAAAATACAAACATACAGGCAGATAAACAGACACACACACAAACATCTTGCCTTTCATATATATATATACATTATCGATTTTCTGCACTATTGTAAGAACTGCAACCTTGAAACTTCTGAATATCGTTTCTTATGTCCTTGTCTATGAGTGTATCAAATTTCCATTAAAATCGGTCCTTCTATAATCCGATTTTTTCGATTATCGATTTTCCATATTTATCTGTGGTACCTCGACACAAAACCTAGATAAGAACACACGCAAACGCTTATAGTACAACTGTGTAAATTTTCGGAGTCTGTATGTAACGGACACACACACAACGACACACACAGAGAAAGACAAAGTTCCATTTATAAATAAGTTTAGATTAGACATATATATTATATTATTATTCAAACAGTACAATGCCCAAGAAACTCTCAAACGATGGGGTTACTAAATAAGGTTGTTATAAGTGTATAAAGAGATTAGGTAACAAGTGCATATTATGAGGATATATAGAATGGATAAGGATGCACCTTGAAGTAAGCGGTAGCAGTTGAAGTTGAATAACTTGTGAGTCGTATTCCAATCTAGTTCATTACATTCACTTAAGTGTTAATAACCTTGGGAAAGGTATGAACTCTTCTCTCCCCAAGCTATGGGTAAATTTGCGGTATAGACAGGGTCCTAAAAGTTTGGGTGGTAAAAATAAAATTATATATATATAATTTTATTTTTACTATAGTGGTTATCACCCAAACTTATATATATATATATATATATATATATATATATATATATATATATATAGATACACTGACGAGCATAATTATAAGGTCAGTCAGTCAGTTAAGTGCCATGCGCGATACACGCTTTGGGCGATCATGTCTCGAAAGAGACATGACTGACTGGGCAGAAGATTATCCCGCAGTAGGTTGCCATTGCTTTCTGCAGTAGACTGGTTGCCGACCAAGGCTATAGAACCCAATCCGTCCTGTTATTTAACCCATAACTGGAAGGAAGAGACGGATTAATACCTTTCCCAAGGGTATTTGCGCGTAAGTGAATGCAAGAAATTCAACTGGAATTCGAACTCGGTTCCCCGATTTCTCGTTCCGAGCCGATATCCACTGCGCCACAACGCACATCCTATTATAAGGTCACCTCAGTGTTTTTTTTTTTTGTATTTATTGCCAAGTAAATAATTGTAAATAAAAACAGAATGGTTCTTTTGTTAATATTTCACAATGACCTGTGCATCAAATGAATTAATAAATATTTAATAATTACCTATATTGCATTTTCATCAATAGAAGAATGAAGAAAATTTACGGTGATTCGGAAGAGTTCGTCTTTGCTTCCTTGCCTTGTAAAATTTTGCAATGTAATAATAACAAAAGAACCATTCTATTTTCATTTGGCAATAAATGTCAAAAATAGTATGAAATACATAATTTCTTTTAAAAAAACACTGGGGTTTCCTAATGATTATGGCCGTTAGTGTATATAAAATAGAATCCATGATTTGGTAAAAAAATTCCAACGGAGACAAATTCCAAAGAGAATTCAATGTTAAAATGCATTTTTAAGTTTAACAGAGTATTATAATCAAAAACAAGAGTTGGATATTTTTACAGATCCATAGGTAATATCATGAATATCACTATGCATATTTTTCTATCTTATTTCACTTGACTTTGTCTGGATAAATTTGAACCATTCATTGTTGTATCAATTCGGTCTGACGAGCATTGAGATGATAAGAGAGCTGCGAAATATGATATTACCGACGGATTTGTAAAAATATTTAATTTTTTTCTTAATTACATATATTAATTAGAGTAGATAGATCTATCTATCGCCCGGTTCACACTCCACCCACGTCTATTGAACAGATTTAGAGGCTCATCCCTTGTTCCCTGTTTAGGATGTGGTTTCTGGCTTTCTCTTTTCCAATCTTTCCACTATTACGTAGCCCCCTGCACATCAGTGGCATTACCACCTTGCTCGGGGTGATACGATTTAAAAAAAAATCTATTCACATAATATTTGGATAGCACTCTCTGCAAGTGTTAAATAAAAACCTGCTAGTTATGACCGAATGTTTTCTGTGTTGATTTATTTTTAAGCCATCGATCCATTAATTCACTTTAAAATAAAATGTCACAGCTTTGCAGTCTTTTTATCACTTGCATGCGCCGAGAAACACACCTCAAAAACAACACTACTAAAACGCCCGCTCATAGAGCTTCTTCTTCTTTTACGTTTCCCTGGCAACAAAGCTGCCCGCCTTCCAATGTCGATTAAGCGAAACTAAAACCGCCCTACCGCAATCGCCGTAGCCGATGCCGTTTTGAGTTGTACAATCATTGAGCGTTCGCATTCCAATTAATGACAAATATAGGCGTCTTTTGTCCCTGACCTCCGGAGACCCAACGTACAATGAGAAAGACTGCCTGGCCAACAGCGTTCATTTCAGCCACGTCTGAATCAGTTTTGTGCAGCAAGAAAAGGTAGCCTTTTTTCGCCATGTTTTCGTTCATTAGATTTGATTACAAACAAATTCAATATTGTTTGTTATTATTTCATTTGCTAAGGCTCTACAGTCCGCCTCTCTCTTTGTACTTTCCTAGCCGTAATTTAGGACGAGATAAACGTAAGCATACAGATTTTAATATATAATCAATCAATTTATATCACTATGCATATTTTTCTATCTCATTATCCTATTCTCTTCCTCTTTCTCTCTCGCTCACTCTCTCTCTCTCTCTCTCTCTCTCTCTATATATATATATATATATATATATATATATATATATAATCAAACACCATTTCTTAGAAAAAACATATGTAGGTAATATTAGACAGATTTTAGTCAGCAACTCAATAATGTGTATTTTGGCTTTAATTTCAGGTGAAAATTAAGACAAAAATTCTCCAAAATTTGGATAATTTTTTATTAAGTTGGATCTAAGCTTTCGGCTCACATGAGCCATCTTCAGAGAGGTTACAAGGACGTTAATCGCGTGAGAGCTCGAAATGATAACAGAACCTTATATTTAAATGCTATGTAATGTGTTATGACCAGATTTAAACGTAATTTTATTAAGTGTGGGTTGTTTGGATGTAATGTAGATGGCCTCTAATATCTGAAGGTTCTTTTCAATGAAAAGAACATTCATATCTTACAGGCCATCTACATTACAATTTAAGCCAAAATACGATGTTTAGAACGGCTCGTGATTAAACATAATAGACATTCATTGTCTCTTATATTTAACAGTATATGTTTAGAAAATAGATAGATAGATAGATAGATAGATAGATAGATAGATAGATAGATAACGTAAAGAAAAGATAATAAGGGATTTTCTGTTCCTTAATGTTTATTTTTAATTATACAGTACTCAGTACAAAAGTAGAGCTAAATATTGTAACATAATTAATTTAACATAATTAATTATAATATATAATTTTTCATGCAAGCGCAAATGACATGGGTCGTTTAAAGACCTACATGTTCGTGTTTTTTATATATTTTCCATTTTACAGTAGTTTTTTAATTTCTCATAAGTGCTAGAGAGGTTTGGTTTCTGCAGTGGTTATTCTTAGAGGAATAAAGATGCTGGCTCCACCTTCAATTAAATTTATTCTTTGTGCTACCTATGTAAAGAAAAATCAATATGTGGATTATCTATCGATGAGATAGTGCATTGGTAAATTACTGATTCAGTTAGGCATTTATTATTTAATGGGCAGTTTTCTGGAATTCTACTTTTACAAAATCTTTCTTTATTCTTATATATATTTTTTAATTTGTTTTATCATTTATCATTATCTGGACTGAATATTTGTACAGTAAGTTTTAATACGATTTTATGTTTTTTTTCAATATTATCATTAGTACAATATCTTAATTTTAAGGTGTTTTTATTAAAAATCTTGCTAAGTGTATAATTTTGTTGGAAGTATTTTTCGATTAGTTAGATAAGCTTGTATCCTAAATTACTTTTAACCATTTGGTTTAAAGGTGGTGTATACCAAATTATCTTTCTACTACGATTTCTTTTACTATTTATTCTCTCATTGTTATTTTTATACTTAATAGCGGGGCATTTATAGCCACTTTCTTTCAAAGACTTATAAAATTTACTATGTTCGTAGAATATTTTTTGTTTGTGGAATTTGAATGATGTTTTTTACAGTGGATAGGCGTATTTTTACTATAAAGGGAGAAAAGTTTGACTCAGGGTGGATATATAGAGTATGTATTGCTATTAGATTTTCTTTGCTATGTTCGTAGAATATTTTTGTTTGTGGAATTTGAATGATGATTTTTACAGTGGACAGGATTATTTTTTTACTATAGAGGGAGAAAAGTTTGACTTAGGGTGGATATACATTGCTATTAGATTTTCTATAGGGTTGTTATTCTTTCATTTGCTAAGGCTATACAGTCCGTCTCTTTCTTTGTACTTTCCTAGCCCTAATTTATGACGAGATAAACGTAATCATACAAATTTTAATATATAATCAATCAATTTTATGATAATGGAAGAAGATATTGTTAATTATATTCAGTACGTCGTCCTCGAAAAGAACCAATATGGAACCAGTAAAGGAATAACCGAAAAACAGAGGACTTAAAGCCAGAACTACGGTGGAAAACAAGCTGGAAAGCAGAATATACAGGATGCGATGAATGAACTGTCGTTTAAATTAAACAAAAAATGAAAATAATGCGATGAATGAACTGTCGTTTAAATTAAACAAAAAATGAAAATAATGCAATGAATGAAATGTCGTTTAAATTAAACAAAAAATGAAAATAATGCGATGAATAAACTGTCGCTTAAATTAAACAAAAAATGAAAATAAGACTCATTTTGACATATATCTTTTACCAAAATTACAAAAACTATTTTTCAATACTAAAGAAAGATTCCCGTCTGAATCTATCCTGCACATATATAAATCTCTCATCCGCCCGTGTATTGAATACTACTGCCACATCTGGTCGGCTGCCCCTGCTATTCTCCTCGGGGTTCTTGACAAAATACAACGGAGCATCTCTAATGTGATCGATACCGACTTGGCAGACCGCCTGCAGTCACTCTCTCACCGGCGTGACATGGCTTCCCTGTGCCTCTTCTAAAAATAATTTCACGGCTTCTGCTCTGATGAACTTAGATCACTGGTGCCCCCTAGGTACGAATTTGCACGAGAAACTAGATTAGCAACTAGGTCCCACCCTTTTACAGTGAAACCGATAAAATGAAACGGCAATTTCTACTCTAACATCTTCTTTTCTCGCATTTCCCGCCCTACATTCCTTTAGACCTTGCCGTCTCTTCCCTCCAGTTATGAGTTAAATAATAGGACAGATTAGGTTTCTATAGACTTGGCTGGCAACAGTCTACTGCAGAAAGCACTGGCAACCTACTGCAGGATAACCTTTTGCCCAGTCAGAAATGTCTGTTTCCAGACATGATTGCCCAAAGCGTGTATCACGTGTAGCACTTACATGACTGAACTCTACATTCCGGGATTCGCTGTTTTTAGCTAGAACATGATGAACTCTTTCCGCAATTATCGTCAATTGACCTGGAGAAACGCAAAGCCGTACTGTTTGTTTGAGAAAAATCCTGCGATGAGAGATAATGAAGCAATTCAGCATTAATTAGGGCCTCGAGGAGTTTGTCGAAGATTGGTAGAAAGCTAAGAGTTGGAAGGATCGGACAGCTCACCAGACTTTTTTATAAACTGAAAAACAGATTATGATTTCTTGCAGTCAGGAAAGAAGGAGGTAACAAGACATTTATTCAACAGTATAGAGAGAGTAGGAGCCAATTCGGGTGCACACTTTATGACTATTACAGAATTACCATCGGGTCCACATGCTTTTGGGGTATCTAGGTAAGAGATGATATCAGAAACCATGGAAGGGTTTACATGCATATCGCAAAACAGGTTCAATTCTAGAAGTGAAGTTAAGCAAGGATATTTCGGATAAGTCAGGAGTAGAGTTTGAGTATAATTTACGGGCAAAGCATTCATTTTTATCAACAGAGAACGACAAAACTTCAAATTGATTGAAGAGCAGTCGGGGAGAGAATTTACGCTTAATACCCTATTAAAATATAATTTAAAACATTTCAAAATTTAAAACATTTTCTGCCTAAAATAAGATGGGGATAAATATACGTTTATGTCAGCCCACTGTCTTTACCCCCCATCGTCTAGTGCAAAGATGTCGAACAACTGAATCGCTGGTCCTGAACTGAACCCTTCTCCATAAAACTTTTAGTGAACTACAAAGAAATCCAATAAAATACGTCTTAGAATAGGGTTCACCGTAGACTATATAAAATCAACCAACCGAAGTTATCTTGGTATGGATGCGAGGCTGCGTGGGTTAAGCTGAAGACAAGAAAGTACAAACCTCGAAAACCTCAAAACATTCATATATAAGATACAGCAACAATCTTCTCATCAAAGCAAATGTCGGTAAAGTCCTGTGAGAATTATTTATGTTGATGAAAAGTCTAAAAGTAACAAGAATTACCCGACAACTCTAAAGTCTCGCTATCTTTGGCCTAGTTGATTAAAGTGTTGGTTAAAACATTTACTTTATTTGAGTTGTGCTTTTTGGAGTGGGGGTTGTTTAGTCACACATCATTTTATCTCGGTTGTTTAATGTCGAATTCTAAATAATTAGAACGGAGTTTTATGACTTCAACAAAATAAATTTTGAGCGCATTTGTATGCTTTCAACAACAGATAGAATGTATTGTTAATCATTTTTCTATAAAATGTATTGTTGATAATCATAAAGTAGTAGTATTTGTCTATATTTCTGAGATGAGGTAGTATTTACAGTATTTACATTATTCGGAATATTGTCCTCATCTTTGTTGCCATTTGTACGGCGTTTCCGCCGTTGTATGCTCTGGCCTTGTTCAGGTACTAGAAATTTCGAACCGAATCCTTTTTTACAATCACTGGAGCATTCTTATTCTCATTCATTGCGTAGTAGTAATGCCACGAAGTCATGAGGTATCTCTCACTAACCCTGCAAGTTACTTGTTCAATGCGATATGACCTTGTAAGTATATTTATATATATAATACTTTTCCTCTTATTTCTAGAAGCAAGCGAGTTTTTTTCAGATCGACCGTATTTTCCAACCTCTTCTTCTAAGCTTCGGACTCACACAATCTCTCTCTATAACTCCCCCCTCTCTCTCTCTCTCTCTCTATATATATATATATATATATATATATACCGCCTGATGAGACATTGAAGTTTCAATGTTGAAACAATCGTACCTTTGTAGCGGATATACATAGAATGATTATGTACATGTTCTAAAATATAATTTATAATATATATATATATATATATATGTTTATCTTTCTCCCGTCTCCTTTCTAGGAGCAGGCCCCGAATTAATCTCTGACATCTCGTTACTACCAGGGGGCCCGACTGCATATATTACGTCTTGCATTCTCATTTTGTTAAACAGCTCTCAGACTTGGGTGGTAAACAGGGTTGTTAGATTTTCATCCCCTCACTGTATAACCCTTACCATCTCGAAATGAAAACAATTACATTTACCTATTTCGACTTCACACCCCCTCTTATTGTCTGCCTGCTCTTATCAACCGCCCTGGTTATCCAGTACACAGGAAATTCTCAAAGCTCTATTTTGAACTAGGGTCACACATCGTCAAAACCCATTGACAGATGTTGTGACTGGAATAAGTTAACTAACTGTTGATAAATTCGCTTACTTTCTGAAAAAAAAAGAATTTTACACCGAGTGGATCTTTTTATCTGTATTTTCCACTTATTTAATATTTCGGCTACTTTTCCCGCCAAAAATATTTATATTCTCCAATTTAGAAAAATATCTTCTCATTTTAAAAATAACTTAAAATTAATAACAGCCATCTGAAAATATGGTTACATATTTAAGTGATCGTACGAGAGCGAGTGTTTCACCAGAATCTGGATCGTACGCCTACTCTGGTTCTGGTAAAGCTGACTATACGCACGCTTTGGTTTAGGTTTTTTATTTTGTTTTACGTCTTACCATTCTTGATGTAGGCATCTGGGCGTGGTGTAATACCAAGCGTGTCTCGCTAAAACCTATTACAATTGAGTAGCGATGTTGGTCCTCACTGGGTGCCCATTACGTTTGGCCGTGCGCCACATCTAATCTGCGCTGCGCTTACAAAATCACTATATCATCCTCAATGGGTTATTTAATGCCAATAAGATTTTAGGATACATTTGTCGATTACTTCACATATTTTTTAAAAGAAGATTTTCGTCGAAAGTATGTACATGTTCTAAAATATAATTTAAAACATATATATATATATATATATATATATATATATATATGCAATTGCATTGCATCAATTTTTTTTAAGTATGTATTGCTGGTTTTTTTTTTTTTACGATAAAACTATTTTTATACTTTCATACTTTTCATCCTCAATGGTTTATTTAATGCCAATAAGATTTTAGGATACATTTGTCGATTACTTCACATACTTTTTAAAAGAAGATTTTCGTCGAAAGTATGTACATGTTCTAAAATATAATTTAAAACATATATATATATATATATATATATATATATATATATATATATATATATGCAATTGCATTGCATCAATTTTTTTTTTAAGTATGTATTGCTGGTTTTTTTTTTTTACGATAAAACTATTTTTATACTTTCATACTTTTCATCCTCAATGGTTTATTTAATGCCAATAAGATTTTAGGATACATTTGTCGATTACTTCACATATTTTTTAAAAGAAGATTTTCGTCGAAAGTATGTACATGTTCTAAAATATAATTTAAAACATATATATATATATATATATATATATATATATATATATATATATGCAATTGCATTGCATCATTTTTTTTTTTTAAGAATGTTTTGCTGTTTTTTTTTTTACGATAAAACTATTTTTATACTTTCATACTTTTGGTTCCAGTTTGGGGGTTAACTATTTGCCCAGAACTGGGGCCGTTAGAGGTGGTACTATCACGTGTCAGGGTGAACCTGAGAAGAATAGCAATTCAAGGATTGTTCCACTCTCCTCAAAATCTCGTGATCGGAGGACTTACTGCTAGATACAGTTTATCGTAATACGCAGGACGCACATACTCTGGTTATAACTGTAGAGTACCATCTGATATTAAAAAATATCTCCTAAATACACGTGATAGTACCACCTCTTACGGCCCCAGTTCTGGGCAAATAGTTAACCCCCAAACTGGAACCAAAAGTGGAATCAGAGTAATCTGCTCCCTTGTATTAAATAAAGAATTAGCTTCAAAATTCCGAAGATCATCGAGTACGAGGAGTGACATCTGAAAAAGGGTACAGTGATCGAAATGTTTTGAGAGTAACAGCCAAGACGAACAAGTTGATTCGAATAACAAGACGTGTGATTATAGTAATTATAAGTAAAAACTTCAAAGACCGTCTTTTTGTGTTTTTTTAATCATTACCTTTATTTTCTTTAATCGCAATTGATTTAATCGTTATTATCCTCAAACCATTTTTATTGGAATTACTTTTATTAGAGTCCAGAAACGTGCTCTCTGCTGATTCATCGATATCTTTCTGGAATATTAAGCGGAAGGAATTATATCATAGGTTTGTCGTTGGCGACATCAAAGAACAGAGTTAACGAGCAGAACGTGTGAGACGTTTGGCTTTTCTACTTTAAGTGTAAGAACTCAAACCAAGCTGATAGATAGATAGATAGAGAGATAGATAGATAGATATGAACAGACTGAGATAGATAGATAGATAGATAGATAGATAGATAGATAGATAGATAGATAGATATGAACAGACTGAGATAGATAGATAGATAGATAGATAGATAGATAGATAGATAGATAGATAGACAGACTAGAACAGATAGATAGATAGATAGATAGATAGATAGATAGATAGATAGATAGATAGATATGAACAGACTGAGATAGATAGATAGATAGATAGATAGATAGATAGATAGATAGATAGATAGATATGAACAGACTGAGATAGATAGATAGATAGATAGATAGATAGATAGATAGATAGATATGAACAGACTAGAGATAGATAGATAGATAGATAGATAGATAGATAGATAGATAGATAGATAGATAGATAGATAGACAGACTAGATAGATAGATAGATAGATAGATAGATAGATATGAACATACTGAGATAGATAGATAGATAGATAGATAGATAGATAGATAGATAGATAGATAGATATGAACAGACTGAGATAGATAGATAGATAGATAGATAGATAGATAGATAGATAGATAGATAGATAATCTATAAAATATTTGACGTGATTGATACAGATAGAAATATAGATATAAAATGAAATAACTAAGATATTTGAAATAGCTGAAGTAGATAGATTGATAGATTAAAAACAGACATAGATAGATAGACATTAAATTAAATGACTAACATATTTAAAGTGACTGAAGTAGACAGATACATTGAAGTGTAGGGAGCTGGTTAATGTTTTTTTGTTCGGCCTTGTGTAAGACTTAACCGAAGTCCCTACAGCTTATAGGATTTATGTAGAGTTATAATCATCATCAGAATTATTATCAGAAGGTTTTCATCATCAGAAGGTTGGTTGTCAGTTGAAGTGTGCGGATTAGTGTAGAAGAGTGGAATAATAATATATACATTTTGCATTCAAAATAGAAATTTGTTAAACGGGGGAATAACATAAGTTGTAGAAGTTAATGTTTATTGAGAAAGTTAAGGTATCAAGGTCTAGTACAAAATGTTCTAGTACTAATTGTTGAAATAGATAAGGAGAAAAAGAAAAAGGATAAGGTGCAACCTGACCTTATCTATAGGTCGATTTGAAGTTAGTTACATTTTAGATGAGTGTCATCAAACAGCCTCCCCCTGACTGACATCCGCTGGGGTTAGAGACCATCCTTAAATATGGAATCCAGTTACGTGGGGTGGCCCCAGAATGATTTTTTTCTTTAGCATCTTATGGCCAACGGGCTTCTCTCTGACAAACAGTATGGGTTTCGCTTCACAAGGTCTACTGCTGATATGCTAACGACCATTACCGAATACATATACCAGGCACTTGACAAGAATGGTGAAGCCCGAACCGTTGCCTTGGATATCTCCAAAGCGTTCGACAGGGTCTGGCATGCTGGCCTCTTGTGCAAACTGCGGAGCTATGGGATAACTGGACATCTGTTTGACCTCATCCAGTCCTTCCTCTCTAACCGCACATTGAAGGTGGTATTAAATTGGCATGCCTCCCAAAACTACCAGACGAACGCGGGCGTCCCTCAAGGTTCTATCCTAGGTCCCACGCTCTTTCTGATCTACATTAATGATCTCCCCGACACCATTAGATCCCAAGTTGGCATGTATGCCGACGACACAACAATCTACTCCCGCATCGATCAGAAACCAGGTCTGGACGACAAAGTGAATCTCGCTGCCGTACTTCAAAGGGACCTCCAATCCGTAGTGACCTGGGGTAGGAAATGGTTGGTAAATTTCAATGCCTCCAAAACAAAGCTGTTATCAACTAATCACCATAGACAATCGCATCTACCTCCCATTAGCATGGGACAGGCTAGCCTCCCAGAGAGTAATATACTACGCCTCCTTGGCCTTACACTCTCGGCGGACCTCAAATGGAATGACTATATTGAATCCATTGCAAATCTGCTGCTATGAAAGTCGGCTCCCTGTGCAGGGCCCGGAAATTTTTCCCACCTGAATCTATTCTGCACATATACAAATCTACCATCCGCCCGTGTATTGAATATTGCTGCCATATCTGGTCGGGTGCCCCTGCTGCTCTCCTTGTGCTTCTTGACAAAATACAAAGGAGGATCTGTAACGTGGTTGATACTGACTTGGCAGACCGGCTGCAGCCGCTCTCACACCGGCGTGATGTGGCTTCCCTGTGCCTCTTCTACAAGTACTTTCATGGCTTCTGCTCCGATGAGCTTAGATCACTGGTGCCGCCTAAGCACGAATTTACACGAGATACTAGATTAGCAACTAGGTCCCACCCTTTTACAGTTAAACAAATAAGATGTAACCGTAAATTCTACGCCAACAGCTTCTTTTCTCGCGCTTCCCGCCCGTGGAACTCCCTTCCACAAGTCTGCTTTCGCGAGAGTTACAATCTCCAGGTGTTTAAATGTAGGGTCAATAGACACCTCCTATCACACTAACTCCCAACTATTCTCACAACACTCTCATCTACCCAACCCTCATTCTCGGTATCCTTACCCTCCTATCACCCACCCTCTGTCATTTCGTATATTTAATCAGCCTTTCTCCACTCTACGTAGCCCCCTGCACAGTAGTGGCAGTGACATGCCTTGCTCGGGGTGAAACGCTTATAAAAAAAAAAATTAAAAAAAAGCTGTGAAAAAACCGTTTCTCTGACGTATTTTGAATTTTGCGATTTGATGACCAATCAGGATCCAGAGTTCCGCTACAACATACATGCATACATATAAAATTAAATGTCTAACGTATATAAAATCACTGAAGAAGATAGCTATAAACAGGCATCAGTCAGTTAAATGCCATACGTGATACAGAGACTTGACTGATTGGGCAGAATTTTATCTCGCAGTAGGTTGCCATAGCTTTCTGTAGTAGACTGGTTGCCAGCCAGGGCTATAGAACCCAATCTGTCCTGTTATTTAACCTATAACTGGAAGGAATAGACGGATTATTACTTTTCCCAAGGGTATTTGCGAGTAAGTGAATTCAACTGGAATTCGAACTCGGCTCCCCGAGTTGTCGTTCCGAGTCGATATTCACTGCACCGCAAAGCCCATCTAACGCACGTAAACAGGCATAGACGGATATAAACACACATAGATAGAAATAAACAAGCTTCGATAGATAGATTTCAACAGGTATAGATCTATATATAGATAGTTGATTTTCTAAGCAGGGTTTTGATGTGGCACAACGCCAAATGTTTGAGGGTATCCAGTAACGATCGAACTCCCTATTCAGTAGTCATAGGCTCTATCAAGGCAAGCGTGATAATCATTATAATACGTAGAAGTATCTAATCTAGATAGATAGATAGATAGATAGATAGATAGATAGATAGATAGATAGATCTAAACTTATTTATAAATGGAACTTTGTCTGTGTGTGTGTGTCTGTATGTGTCAGTTACATATAGACTCCGAAACGGCTGAACCGATTTTCTTGAAAATTTACACAGTTGTACTATAAGCGGCTGCGTGTTGTGACGAGGTACCCCTAATAAATATCAAAAATCGATAATCGAAAAAACCGGGTTATAGAAAGAGTGGTTCGATTTTAATCAAATTTGATACACTCGTAGACAAGGATATAAGAAACGATATTCAGAAGTTTCAAGGTTGCAGTTCTTGCAATAGGGCAGAAAATCGATATATATATATATACATATAAAGCACGATGTTTGTGTGTTTGTCTGTTTATCTGCCTGTATGTCTGTATTTTTTCAGCCCTTTTATTTTAGTTTTTACTTCGAGTTTGGCTCTAAGTTAGTATAATTGTAGTTCTTAGTCTCAGCCATGGTACCATTTACTCAGAGGACTTATTTAGCCTTCAAAATTCAATTTACGAGTTTTGCTTTAACTGGAAACAACTATTGCTTTTTAGTCTTTAGTTTCTTGTCTTTGTTTATGAGTGTATCAAATTTGATTAAATTTGGAACTCTCTTTCTATAACCCGATTTTTTA
This sequence comes from Ascarosepion bandense, assembly GCA_037127315.1. Lineage (NCBI taxonomy): Eukaryota > Metazoa > Mollusca > Cephalopoda > Sepiida > Sepiidae > Ascarosepion > Ascarosepion bandense. The sequence continues at coordinate 3,493,183 of JBBBDQ010000397.1, forward strand.
GATTACCGATTTTCGATATTTATTAGGGGTACCTCGACACAAAACCTAGCTAAGAACACTCGCAGACGCTTATAGTACAACTGTTTAAATTTTCAAGAAAATCGGTTCAGCCGTTTCGGAGTCTATAGGTAACGGACGCACACAGACACACACACACACACACACAGACACACACAAACACACACACACACAGACAAAGTTTCATTTATAAATAAGTTTAGATTAGATCACCACATATCCGTAAATCTCAGTCGTATTTCTTTATCACTATTATCGATGGTGCCAAGTTACTACCACCTTGAGTTACTCTTTCTGCTATGCCTTGTTGTGTCATTGTATTTAATTTGGCTACTACCACATGTAGGATATAAATTGGATGTTTTCTTGACTCTATATACTTTGGGTGATAGTTTTCCTTTAGTCAAATGCTTGCTTTAAAGGCTTTCAATAATCCTATTTCATTTCTTTCTGCTTCCATGGAATTGATTAGTCTCGCTGTATGTATTTTTAATACATTAATTCCTCGTAAGCTGTGATCTTTTTTGCATGCTACAACTGTAATAAGAATGATTTCAAAACGCCTGTCAGTTTCAAAATTGCTTTGAAATGTACCCATTGTTTTTATGGTCGCGCTTTAATTGTACGCTGCCTTTTTTAATTTAGGTCGTTCTAATTTATTCCAGAAAATTATAGATATCAACGTAACTTCAATGCCTGTATCAACTTCCATGTTAAATATTTGGCCATTTATTGTTATTTTTCTCTACCTATTTTTGTGTATTCATTATAAATCTTTCTAAGTATTTTTTTTCGGAGGGGGATTAAACAGTTTTTACTTTTTCCATTTGCCTTTCGTATTTGCACGCGTTCTGAAAATGATCTATTTCTGCCATTTCATAATATTTTTTCTATAGTTGAACATTTGTACTTTTCTCTCTCATGATATTTACAAAATACCTACATTAAATTTTTTATTTGGTTTTGTTCGTCCTGTATGTTTGGAATTCTTTTTTTAGTTGATTAAATTTTCTATTAAATCTAATTGCTTCAAAAACTCGACTCTTGTTTCCGAACTCATTCTGCTAAACTGTAGACACTCTAGTATTTTTTGTTCGTGGTTTTCTTTTCATCTTCTATAATTATTTCCCGTGCTCCACAATATTAAAATTCATAATATTTGGCTCGTTCTTTAAATCTATTTAAGTATTGTATAATGGCCTCATTTGGTGATTATCTTGTTTCTACAAAACTTGGTTCTTGTGGTATTTAATTTTTTTTTTTTTTGGTCTTCTGTTTTTTGTTTATAATTTTATCAATTTCTTCAAATGTTATTTTTTCTAATTAGCAAGGGGAACACATTGTCGAAATTTTATTCACAGCTTTGAACCCAACTGTAGCAAGAAATAAATTGGTAATCTCATGTCAGTCTTTGTGTCTCTTAATTTTTTTCTTGTAAATGTAGCAAAAGTTCTTTTACATGTTTCTATGTGTTCTGTGTCGTCCACCGAATTTAAGGGTTCTATCGACCACGCTATTGTTATGTTTCGCATTTCTTTGCGTGTATTAGTAATTGCAGCTCTCCGTGTCTTTTGTAACAACGGGGCTTTTTTTCCTACCGAACTTCTCTAGTTACTCCCTATTTTTACTTGTCTACTAATTTTCATAATATACTACAGAATCAATTCAGTCCACCGCACACAATTAATCAGTGAAAATGTAAATACGCATGCGCACTGTTAAATTATTAGTTATTTGTATCTCAGTTTCTCTTCTGTTTGCTACTATTGTCGTTCGTCTGTTTAGAATGATGTAACCGCTATGCTTCGTGGCAAATCCAAACCATTAAGAAAACAAGATTTCTATTGATATCCTCCAGTCTTCACACAGGAAAACGAATCGAGACTTCAGGCGGAACCAGAATATTTCCTGTAAGTGTATTAAAAGACAAGTTGTTTCCACTAACAATATTTACGTCACCTCTTCCATCATTCCAATCATGTTTAACCCTGCCGGATCAGCCAATCAAAAAAGATTCATTGTCCATCTTTCTTGATTCTGTTCAATGTTCGTTTCTTTTTTGCCTTGTTCGCTGGTTCTCAAGAATTCACCGACATTAATTTAGCAAATTTAATTTCGCTTGCCAACAAATTTTTTTTCTCTCTTATTTATTGACGTAATCTTCCATTTCCTGAGTTTCCCATCCTTACCGGGATCTTTACAATGTACAGGCACAAAGAATCCTTTATACAATGGAGGTCTTATCGCAAACAACCAAAAAATATTCTTGGAATCGTTAGGAAAAAAAAAAGCTTCTACTTTTATTTATTTTATATTTTAGTTTCTCTTTCCGAAATGTATGCTGACATAGCACAGTGGGTAAAGATAAAGGCAGGAAGCCAGCTTAGGTGAAATTCTATTTCTGCCAACGCGAGAGTCTCGTTTTAGAATTTGGACACTCACAAGGGACATTGAAAACAATAGTGATAGAAGAAAGCTGCGTAACGTACCTAAAGAACTTAGGTAAAATGGGGAGTAGGAGAGATAATAAAAAGACAGATATTGTTAAGAGTTACTAAAGATAGAATGTTGAGGAGATCCATGATCGACTAAGTTCACAAGAGAGAGAGCAAATAGAAAATGTTAAATTAGTTAAAAGGCTACTTTTACTGTTATCGATATGAGAGACAAAAAAAATTATAAAGAGCTTTTAACGCGACTTCTTTTATATGCTATTTCTTTTCACTTATCATGGCTATTCAAAAATTCCTATCTTCCGTTTCTTTAAGTAAGTCTGGCCCGATTCAATCAGTTAAGTGCTATACGAGATACACGCTTAAAAGATCATGTCTTGAAAAAAGACATCATGGACTGGACAGAAGATTTTTTTCTGTAGTAGGTTGCCATTACTTTCTGTAGTAGACTGGTTGCCAACCAAGGCTATAGAACTCAATCTGTCCTGCTATTTAACGCGTAGCTGGGGAGAGAAGTAACCGATTAATACCTTTCCGAAGAGTATTTGCGAGTAACTGAATGCAACGAATTTAAGTGGAATTCGAACTCGGCTCACCGATTTTTCATTCCGAACCGATATCCAATGCACCACAACGCACATCTTGCTCGATTACCATTCCTGTTTGTCTTTTTTTACCATTCAAAACCCGTTATTGGTTGACTCTCTGTTTTATCTTCTTTCTTTCTTTTTTCTCTCTTGCATTCAATATATTCTTCTTTCCTCAATCTGTTGGTTGGTATGTTTTTATGGCAAATCAACCTCGACGGGTCATTTATTGCCAATTAAACTGTATTTATTTTATTGCTGGTAATATCTTTTTCTTTCAACAATTTATTGTTGTTTATATAAGTTTTTGTGTCTAGTAATACATTTTTCTTTTCGAGTATCAAGATTCATTGGGATTTGTCTTTTGTTTTTTTGTTTTGTAGGGCAGGGTCCCCAAGTCCTACCCTTGTTATTTAACCCATAACAAGAGGAAAGTGGCGGATTAGTACCTTTCCGAAAGGTACCAGTGCATAAGTGAATGCAGGGTATTCAACTGGAATTCGAACTCGGCTCACCGATTTCTCTTTCCGAGCCGATATCCACTGCACCACAACACACATCCGTCACTAAACGCTTACAGCACCTGGTATTCCCAAGCGGTCACCCATCTAAGTTCTGACCAGTCTCAACGTTGCTTAACTTTGGTGATCGGGCGAGAACCGGTGTATTCAACGTGATAGGCCGTATGCCCTCCTCAATCTGTGTTTTTAACTTTTCTTTCTGGGTGTATCACTTTCTCTGCAACTCCTCTTTTCCTTTAAAACGACTCGTTACTCACATGTGTTGTTCCTAACATTAACATCATGCATTAATGGAAATCTTGCGATCAGACCGCTGAAATTAATGAACGCCTAGCCAGATCACTACCCGTATTAGTGACCGCTTGGGAATACCGGATGTTTGGCTGTAGTAGGTTGCCATTACTTTCTATAGGAGACTGGTTGCCAACCAAGACTATAGAACCCAATCTCTCCTGCTAATTAACGCGTAGCTGGAGAGAGAAGTGGCCGATTAATACCTTGTATTTGCGCGTTAATGAATGCAACGAATTTAACTGGAATTCGAACTTGGCTTCGGAAAGCAGGATGTGTGGCTGGTGCAATGAATAATGCCTCTGAATTGTTAATAGGAGAGCTGTGTTTAAACTTCAGTCAGGTTCGTTATCACCTACGAGCAAATAACTTTAGAAAAGCTATTAATCTACCTCTTCTCCTCCCAGCTACGGATTAATTAGTAAGACTTCTATCACTAAATCATTATCATCTCCCTGCATCAGAAAAATAATTTTTACAATCTAAAATAATATTTCCTGGTTATAAAAAAAGAGCTACTGAACCGTAGGAAACGAATCAGTCAAATCATTCAACAAATTGGACAGCATTCACCGATATATGTGAGTTTGTGTATCTATTCATCAGTATTCATTAAATTTTCTTTCTTTCTAGTAATATTTTCCTATCTAAATTCTTTTGTTGATTTCGAAAAAGCATGCTTCACTCTGCTCATATTAACAAACAAGAATTATGTCTTCATACAGTTAACAGCTATTTCTTTCTTCCGCCTTTTCTTGAAAAAGAAAATCAGCCAGTTTTTATTTCTTTTTATATCATTAATTCTTATGTAACCCACTGAAATAATTAAATGTTGCGAGTTACTGTAAGTGACATAAATAAGTTAAACAAAAATATTTCCTACAGAAAAGAAAAGTATTCTTTTGAAAGATAGGCGAAATATCTGAAGAGACACAAACATTGATGGTTACGTTGATAGAAGTATAGACTTCCGGCTCATTCCAAATTAGAAATCGGCATGCGTTTCATTATTTATTTAATTATTAACATCGACTTTGCTTTTTAAAAAAAGTGTTTTTACTCTACTTTTAACAAATTAGACCAAAAACTATTAGGTTATGAATTATCAGTTGTTCAATATCTTGTGTTATGATGTGCATGTTGGTAACATATTAGAAACTGTTTTCGTATATGCATTTGGAAATATGTTATGATTTTGGGTTTAGTAGTAGAGATTGTTATTTAAGCTAGGTAGCTATTGTTTTGATAACTTGGTGCTTTCTTTCTTCTTTATATATTTTTGTTTAGTTTTTGGGGTCCCATATACGTTCTGATAGTGTTGTGCTATTTGGGAAGCGTTTTTATTTCCCACAATTTAGAAAAGAAAAAAGAAATCATTATATTCCAGAGAGATAGAGTACAGACACAAAATGGAATTGTGACTTATAGCGAGAATTATAGAGATAGCATGAATACTTCGAGGACTTCTTTGTTTAAAAACATAATGAGCTAAGTAGTGTCGTAGTCTCATTTTGTCTAATTTTATATAATCCTCATCGTCAATCATATGAAACGGTGTGTTTGTACAGCGGAGAGGTAATCGTTGTGCGTTGTGGTGTGGATGTACCCGGTCAGCCATGTCTCTTTCGAGGCATGATCGCCCAAAGCGTGTATCGCGTATGGCACTTAACTGAATCATTCATAGATAACGTACTGTCTTGGGCAAGTAGTCCTACCGGAGGCTATCACTCACTGAGTCAAACTTTAACCAATGTCCTCCAACGGGAATTATTTCTTTGGTTACCGGTACGAAGTCGTTGATTTATTTACGGGAAGCGCTAGTCCCTGTCTATTGACTTTAGGAAGCCGCTTATCATCCGATGCTGTGCTATTCAAATACGTAGCTATGGAGAACAGTCTACCCCATTGTGACAGATGATTTTATAATAAATCTTTTCTACCGTTTGAGAAATCTTATGTGTTAGCTCTGCTTGGGGTCTAATCATCCTCTCGCCTGAAAAAAAAAAACTTGAAGGTAAACGATTGTCACCGATGACCCGGTGGAGTAAATAGTATAAATTACCTAGTATCAATAACAGCCGTGGACTGATATAGCATAATATCCCTGTCTATATATGCAACATAGATAAATATAAAATGTAACTATGCAGTACAACAGCGTATGTTCAAATATACAAAAGTTGAGAAAACAGCTAACAAAACCAGGTACTGTTTACGCAGTCGGGTTCACTGGAAATGACTTGAAAGTATAAGTAACAATTAACTTAATATTAGACATTATCAAAATTTGAATCTACATAAGCTTCACATATATTCTCTTTGACTTTCAAAAAAGTCTCACCTTGAATATATATATATATATATTGATTGATTGATTGATTGATTGATTGATTGATTGATTGTTCAGTTACTTAGTTTTACTTAGTTATTGAAAATCGCCTGAAGACAACACATGGTAAAAACCTATGTCGCGTAATAACTCGTTCTCAAATGAAGAATATATGCACTACCGGCCATAATTATTAGGCTACCCAAGTTTTAAAAAAAACAAATTCTGCATATCATACTATTTTAATATTTATTGCCAATTGGATAATTCTAATGAAAATAGAATAGTTCTTTTGTTAATACTGCACAATAACATGTGCATCAAATGAAATGTCCTGGTGTGCAGTTTTTGTGCTCTCTTCCCAATGCTAGTCTCTTCTTCATTTTGACTGACTTCCTGGCTGCCTTGTAAAATTTTGCAAAGTAATAATAAGAATCATTATATGTTCATTTAGAATTAACCACTTGGCAATAAATACTAAAAATAGGATGAAATTAATTAATTACGGCCGGTAGTGAATATATATATATATATATTAGTCATCTACATACAAGGCTGTTTCGCTGGATCACAGCTCATCAGTGTGGCTAGACACATACAATTGCATCTGATCGTAACTCGACCGATTTGGAGTCAGTCAGAGTCGTTACCCACTAAGCTATGAAGGTAACGAGATATATGTATCGAATTATCTATCTATCTGTCTATCTATCTATCTATCTATCTATCTATCTATCTATATATCTAGAGAGAGAGAGAGAGAGAGAGAGAGAGAGAGAATTGTCTATATATATATATAATTATCTATCTACCTACCTACCTATCTATCTATCTATATATATATATATATATATATATATATATATATATATATAGAATATACAGAATTATCTCGGTCGAGCAAGTGGATGTGTCTAGCCACACTGATGAGCTGTGATACAGCGAAACAGGCTTGTATGTGGATGACTAATATATATATATATATATATATATATATATATATAATATTAATAGAAATAAGATTTGACACTGAGCTGGCTAAAGCTATATTTTTCACCTAGATACTAGAGTTTCGTATATTAAATTTTGAATATTTTGAGTTTCCTTTATAGTCATTTTGTAGAGTTTTTTCAGGTATTTCTTATCTATTCCATTCTTTCTTTCGAGAGTTGTATCTAGTTTAATCTGTTGATTTCTGTCTATCTACCTCATCTATAGAAGAACAACATAGTTCTGATCCATGAAAAGTTTTCTGTAGTTTTATAATACTTTCATAAACTATTGTAATAGAAAAATTACAATATTAAGCTCTACCCTGTACTGATCATTTTCTATAAAAGTAAATGTATGAACAGTACGTTTCAATCTAACTGCTATTTCACTACTTTATTATATATATATATATATATATATATATACAGAGATAGAGAAAGTGATCTTTTTTCAGTTATTTGTAAGACATTTCATTCTTATTTCTATCGATCTCAATTTGTTCATATCTATCACTATATACAAATGCATGCTCACATATATGTATCCATCATTTATATTTTATGCAGTCCTATATGTCTGTCTATGCTTGTTTATTATCTATCTATCTATCTATCTATCTATCTATCTATCTATTCGATGTTTTAGAATATTTTCTTCGTGTCTTCAGGCTTTAATACTTATTCATTATCCTGCCTGTCGACTTCAGAGGGCGGTTAGAGTTCGACCGAGCGAACTGCTTTCAGTTCGTGGCTACGACTACCGATCTTTACACATGGCCGCAAGGGACAACACCCGATCGTTTTGATCATTTAACATCACTTGGCGCCTTGTCAATGGCGACAAGGTGTGTGATCATCCCACTTCCTTTCCACTTCTTGAAACCCACAGCTTTTATCTCCGACACATACAGGCTGCTGATGGCATTCACGCAGACATGCATACGAACATACGCATATGGCTATATTCATATCTGCATATATATAAAGATATATTTGTATGTGTCGGTACATTTGCACATGGGCTCGTAACTCCATATGTAACCAACAAAATTTTAATATACAGATAGGTTTTGAAGGCATTCACAATGCGTTTAGTAAAATAAAGAAAGGTAAAGAAGGTGTTGGGTATAACCTATTTATTAATTATTAATATTTCGAGATCATAGTCTCATCTTCAAAATGATAGGAAAGCTTGGGCCACGAGCGGACGAGCAATCAAGCTCTCCTATCATTCTGAAAATGAGATTATAATCTCGAAATCTTAATGATTAAGAAATAGATAATACCCTACACCTTCTTTACCTTCCTTTATTTTACTAAACGCATTGTGATAGCCTTCAAATTCTTACCCATACACCTAATATACAAAATACTTCAAGCAAAATGCAAAACTCACCTAAAAATTGTAATGTCTATGTACTTCTAAAAAATAAAAGCTTCTCTGAAACTAGGATCATACCTACAAAAAGTTATATTTTGTGTTGGTTCGAATATGATGTTCTAGCAGTATAGCCCGGCGTCGCTCGGGTGTAATGAAAGCTTTAAAACTAATCCATGGTCCTGGAGCTCAGACTCTTTAGACATTAGCACAAAAGACTAAAAAGCAATTGTTGTTTCTCGTTAAAGCGAAACCGTAAACTGAAAGAAAAATGACTGGATGTAAGTCAAATTTTGATTTCCTGGTATTGATATAAAATAAGTTTTTTTCGTCGTAAACTGAATTTTGAAGGCTAAATAAGTCCTCTGAGTAAATGGCATCATGGCTGAGACTAACAACTACAATTATACCTACTTAGAGTCAAACCTGAAGCAAAAACTAAAATAAAAGGGCTGAAAAAAATACAGACATACAGGCAGATAAACAGACACACACACAAACATCTTGCCTTATATATATATATATATATATATATATATATATATTATCGATATTCTACACTATTGTAAGAACTGCAACCTTGAAACTTCTGAATATCGTTTCTTATGTCTTTGTCTTTGAGTGTATCAAAATTGATTAAAATCGGACCACTCCTTCTATAAATCGATTTTTTTGATTATCGATTTTCGATATTTATCGGAGGTACCTCTACATAAAACCTAGCTAAGAACACGCGCAGACGATTATAGTACAACAGTGTAAATTTTCATGAAAATCGGTTTAGCCGTTTTGGAGTCTATAGGTAACGGATACACACGCACACACAGACACAGACACATACACAGACAAAGTTCCATTTATAAATAAGTTTTTATAGATGTTGTCTTATTATGAATGGTTAAAGCAAAAGGAAACAAGTTAATGCGTAGTATTCTTGCCACTTGCAAACATTTTACAAATATTTGGAGAAAAAGTGGAGCCATCATTATTCGTAAAGGCGTGTTCCTCTTACACATTAATACGAGACCACATATTGTTCGAGTCCCAAAGGAAAAGATTATGGCACAAAATATTGAAGGGTTGCCTCATCTCCCATACCCTCCTGATCTTTATCCAATTGACTATTACTTTTTCCAATCATTGATACCTTCTTTTTCCCCCAGGAAAGAGCATATTTCATTGATTAAGAAGAGGTTAAAGCAAATATTGCTTAGAAACTGGAAAAATTGTATACCAAACGAAGCAAGAATTATGGAGGATGTGTATCAGGACGAGAACTTTTTTTACACGCATGAACACACACATAGATAGATAGATAGATAGATAGATAGATAGATAGATAGATAGATAATACAATGGCTAGCACCTTTGACAGACAAGTTACCTGTCGAGTTCATTATATTCACTTTCGCACAAATTCCCTTGAAAACGGTATGAAGCAATCTCTTTCAGCAATGGGTTAAATTGCCTAATCTGCTATATTGTTTAACTTTGGCAACAAATCTACGAGGAAAACTGACTTCAAAATTGGGGAAGCCTTTCTGAAGTTTTGTGGCACAATGTACACTAGTTATCTGTTATAAGTCCTTCAGAAAAAAAAATATATATTGTCATCCGCAGACAGATCTGTTTCGCCGTATCACAGCTCATCAGTACGGTTAGACTCCGACTGCTTTTTTAACCAGGATTGAAAACTGGCCGAAATGGCGTCAGTTGGCGACTCTACCCATGGGCTATGGGCGTTCGGTGGAAGTAGGCAGACTTTTTAGCGCATATCATTATACGCGCCCAATAACTATAGCACTCTAATTCATTTCAGTGAATGAGCGATGCGTACATGCCAGAGTAGCTATATATAAGCGGACACACACATACACATACACATAAGTGTGTCTATGTGTAGATGGATAAATTGTAGCCATTTTATATCTTTACTTTCGAACATGCACATTGATTGTCTTTGATTTTCGCCTTGGCACACTGTAGTAGAGTCAGTTAGGACTCCGCCAGAAATTTGCAAACAGCTTGCTGTACTGCTTGGCATTCTCACCAGAAGATCCAGTACGAACATTTCCTAGTGTGTCGGTGTCAATCTAAGGACAGCGCCGATGATTCGAAAAGAGTTGAATAATAAGGTGTTTGCAATGATCAATAGTGATGACGACGTCATGCCTCTAATCACTTCCTACACGGCCACAAACTCAGCACGGAGGCCTACATCAAGTGCCTTGAGGAGCTAGTGCTGCCTTAGGTTAAGAGAGTGGTTTCTGGAAGACCCCACGTGCGGCAACAGGACTCTTCACTCTGACACGCAAGCAGGAGAATAATATCTTGGTTGTCAGACAATTTCTCCGCCACATCACCACTACATCTGTCCACTTAACTCCCTAGATCGCAAACCCCCTTTATAATTATGTGTAGAGAGCAGTTGAGCAAGAGATTAACAAACTCCTTGTGATACCAAACATGAACAGAAGACGAGTTTTATGGCAGCACTCACCAATTTAAATAAGGATACCCAGCAGAAGAGAAGCACTGGATTCCAAAGTCGTCTTGAGGCCGTGATCAAAGCAAATGTAGATTTTATTGAATATATTTACTCTTTAATATTCCAAGATAATTTTGTATAGTCTTGGTAAATATATCTGTTAAAATGAGATTTCAATATTATTTGGATTTTGCTTAATTTAGACAATAATTTACCCATCGCTCCTAGTGTGATAGCGTGTGTTTATGGGAGAATATAATATATAAATTACTATATATTAGAACACTGTTAAGTAATTGAACGGCAGTTCAATTATATATATTTGTGTTTGTGTGTGTATGTATGTAAGTATGCGAATATGCGTGTGTATATGTTGAATTTCTAAGCAGTAAAACTATAATAATGTCCGTCTAATTCTCCCTCTCTCTTTCTTCATGCACCCATGCAGATATATAGTGTTTAAAATTTGATAAATTTCATGGAAACATCTGCTTAATATGAGTAATAGTCAGTCAGTTAAGTGCCATACGTGATACACGCTTGGGCGATCTTGTCTCGAAAGCGACATGACTGACTGGGCAGAAGATTATCCCGCAATAGGTTGCCATTGCTTTCTGCGGTAGACTGGTTGCCGACCATGACTATAGAACCCGATCTGTCCTGTTATTTGACTCATAGCTAGAGGGTGGGGAGATATGTATTATATTATTAAGTAGTAATTAGTGGGGGATCAGTTTATTACTTCATAACAATTTAAAACAGATCCCCCACTTTATGACCAGTAGAAGTTTAATCATAATTCCAACTATTATATTTACTAAGTCAGTTAAGTTCCATACGTGATACACGCTTGAAAGAGACATGACTGACTGGGCAGAAGATTATCCCGCAGTAGGTTGCCATTGTTTTCTGCGGTAGACTGGTTGCCGATCAAGGCTATAGAACCCAATCTGTCCTGTTATTTAACCCATAACTGGAAGGAATAGACGGATTAATACCTTTTCCCAAGGGTATTTGCGCGTAAGTGAATGCAATGAATTCAGCTGAAATTCGAACTCGGCTCCCCGATTTTTCGTTCCGAGCCGATATCCAATGCACCACAACGCACATCCATGAGTAATAGAACCTTTGTAAGTATAACAATTGAGGGCACAGAAATCACTGCTACATACTTAGGCATGGGTATGGCAATAAACGGGCGCAGTAAGGCTTCTGAATCGAGAGATTGAAGATATTAAGTATCGTGGAACCAACCGCAGTTGTTAGCAAGTTCATCCTGACACGAGGCATTAGCACCTGTTAGGATCCCAGCTATGGACAAATAGTAAATCAGCAAACAAAAATCAGAACATTAAAAAAAAAATTTTAAATACGTTTTTATTGCGAAAATTTCAGCAATACATTTTTCTGAAAAAAAATTATCATTACCGATATATATTATAGTAAAATGACTAGCAGTATATTTTATAGTAGAATATCCAATGCATTTTTCTAATAAAATGACCAACGATAAAACAATATTCTGAATAAATAATTTCTAGATATAAACAGACTAATATAGAAAAGTAATAACGCGAGACATAAAAAGTTTATGCTTAAGACAGAAAAATATCAACATCTATATACATGGATTCATGTTCTCTTTTAATTTCCTGTTCCATGTCATAACTGTTAACTCACGTCCATCTTCACTCTTTAAGATTCTCTCTCTCTCTCTCTCTCTCTCTCTCTCTCTCTTTGGACATATATAACCCCACTTATTTCTCGTAAGAACTAAGACTGGTTCTTTAATTTCAGCTTTTATATAAAATGTCCAAAAAAAGCTATTGGCAAACTACAATAAAATCTCAATCCAATCAAAAAGCCACAAGGAAAAGACAGAGAACAAAGACAAAGAAGCCTCTGACTCCTCTAGTCATCACTCTATTAGCCTCCTATCGATTTTTGACAGTGTTCGAGGCCGAAAAACTGCATATCACATGCCACAACTTATCTTCAGGCATGCAGTATGGCTTCCACTTTACCAGGACTACCGCTGATATACTAACGTCGATCACCGAATAGATATACCAAGCCCCCAATAAGAACGACGAAACTCGAGCTGTTGCCCTGGATATCCCTAAAGCGTTTCACAGGGTTTGGCATGATGGCCTTCTTAACAAAATACAGAGCTATGATATACCTGGACGATGGTTCGATCTAATATGATCGTTCCTGTCAAACCGCGTAATGAAGAACGTATTGAACTGGCATGCTTCCAGATACTATCACATTAATGCGGGTGTCCTTCAGGCTTCTTTCCTAGGTCGTACGCTTTTCCTGAACCTTCTCAGTGATCTTCCTGATGTAATCAGTTCCCAAGTTGGCATCTACGCTGACGACACTACCATCTCAATAAGAAATCTACCAAGGCTGACAAAGTAAACCTTGTCACTGCTCTTTATAAGAACCTCTAATCTGTGATGAATTGGGACAAGAAAAGCAGGTGTTTACCCGTGCAACCAGACTGGCAACTGGGTCCCACCCGTTCACAGTCAGGTTAGCCAAATGCAGACGACAATTCTACTCCTGCAGCTTCCTCTCTCGCACTTCCCGCACTTCCCGCCCGTATTCTTGCTTTCCTGACGGCTACAACCCCCAGAAATTTAAATGCAAAGTTAATACTCATCTACTAACCACTGGCCTCTAGCTCTCTCCCCTCCCCTGTATAACCTTCCCTTTCTCTCCACCTATGTATCTGTCATCGCACCTGTTTTCTCAGCTTTCTATTGTTCCTTTCTAACTAGCTTGTACTCCTCACTCTTTTCTAATTAATCTTTTTACATTTATGTAACCCCCTGCACATCAGTGGCGTTTCTGCCTTGCTCGGGGTGAAATGATTAAAAAAAAAAAAGAAAAAATGGCCCGTAAATTATAATGCTTCCAAAACCAAGCTGCTCTTATTTACCCATTATAGAAAAACTACCCTACTTCCTGACAGTATGGATCAAGCTAGTCTCACAGAAAGCAATAAACTGCACCTCTTCAATCTCGCTCTCTCAGCTGACTTCGAGTGGAATGACGACATCGAATCAATAGCTACAGCTACTGTCAGAAAAGTCGTGTCACAGAGTCTGGCCAGAAAGTTTTTCTCGTTAGAATCCATCTTGCACATGTACAAATCTACTATTCGTTCGTGCATTGAATATTGTTGCCATTTCTGTTCGGGAGATCCGGCTATTCAGCTTTGGGTTTTCGATAAAATCTAAAAGTGGATAAACAATGTAATCGAACCCAACTTGGCCGCTCGACTTCAATCGATTTTTCACCGACTTGACGTAGCTTCCGTTTTGTCTTTTCTACAAATATTTTCACCCTTGTTGCTCTGACGAGCTTATTTCCTTGATGTCCACCGCTTTTATTTATTAGAGCTACTAGATTGGCAATTAGGTCGACCCATTTTACAGTCAAAAATGCAACCGCCATTTCTATATATTCATTTTCTTTTCCCACCTGTATACTTCCCCATATACTTGCTTCCCTCAATTGCTATCTTTCATCTCTATGATACCCATTTTTTCATATCTTTTCGGCGTCATTACTTGTATATTGTTCTTCTTCCTTATCGCTCTACTATCATGTAATGACCTGCGCACGCGTATTCCCCTTTTAATTCTTATTCTAACCCCCAAAAATCGTGTATCGTGATCCTTTTTATCTCCTCGCCCTCCTCTCATGTAACACCCTGCACACCAGCCTTTCTTGGGTTTAAATGTTTACAATTTATATATATATATATATATATATATAATATTCATCCGCAGACAGGTCTGTTTCGCTGTATCACAGATTATCAGTATGGTTAGACAGCCGATTGCTTTTTAACCAGGATTGAAACCCAACCGAATTGGCGTCAGTCGACGATTCTACCTCTGAGCTATGATGCTAGTGTAGAGTAGCCTCTGTTTTTCAAAGTTTACAATTCTTCAAGAGTGCTCAATCAGGGTGTGACAGCGTAGTCATAACAAAAATTGATAATAATGTATATATATATATATATATATATATATATTATAATTTATGTTTATTTTATTTAAAATTAGTATAGTTTACATTGCGATATGGAAATATCTATGTTTCGAGATTTAACCTCGTCATCAGGTAATGTCAGTTTATTTTTTTATCTTTTTTTTAAGCGTTTCAACCCAAGCAAGCCATACCACTGCCACTATTGCGCTTGGGGCTACATAGGGAAGGTAAATAGAAAGAGTGGTTAGATATAGGAAGTGTCAGAATGATAGGTGATAGGTAGTTGGGAGGATGGGAAGAGTGTTTGAAAGAATGGAAGCGAGTTAGTTTGTTAGGAGGTGTCTATTGACCTTACATTTAAACTCCTGGAGAGGAAGTAGTCATGTGGAAGGGAATTCCACAGTCGGGAAGTGTTAGGAAAGAAACTGTTGGAGTAGAAGTTGCAGTTGCATTTTATCGGTTTCATTGTGAGAGGGTGGGATCTAGTTGCTCATCTAATATCTCGTGCAAATTCGAACCTAGGGGTCACCAGTGATCTAATTTCATCGGAGCAGAAGCCATGAAAGTATTTATAGAAGAGACACAGGGAAGCCACGTCGCGCCGGTGAGAGAGAGACTGCAGGCGGTCTACCAAGTCAGTATCGATCACATTACTGACCCTCCGCTGTACCCTGTGGAGAAGCCCAAGGAGAATAGCAGGGGCACCCGACCAGATATGGCAACAGTATTCAATGCAATGGTAGATTTATAAATGTGAAGGATAGATTCAGACGGAAAAAACCTCCGGGCCCTGCACAGAGAACCGACTTTCATAGCAGAGGATTTAACAATGGATTCGATATAGTCATTCCACTTGAGGTCCGCTGAAATTGTGAGACCAAAGAGGCGTAGTGTTTTACTCTCTGGGAGGCAAGCCTGGTCCATGCTAATGGGAGGTAGGTGCGGTTGTCTATGATGGTTAATTGATAGTAGCTTCGTTTTAGAAGCTTTAAAATTTACGAGCCATTTCTTACCCCAGTCCACTACTGATTGGAGGTCTTTTCAAAGCTCGACTGCAAGGTTAGCTTTGTCGCCCACACCAGATTTTTGACCGAGGCGAGAGTAAACTGTGGTGTCACCGGCGTACATACCTACTTGGGATATTATGGTATCGGGGAGATCATTAATGCAGATCAGAAAGAGCGTAGGACCTAGGATAGAGTCTTGAGGGCACCCGCGTTCGTATGGTAGCTCTGGGAGGCATGTCCTTTTAATACAACTTTCAATGTGCGGTTAGATAGGAATGACTGGATTAGTTCAAACAATTGTCCAGCTATACTATAGCTCCGCAGTTTGCATAGAAGGCCAGCATGCAAAACTCTGTCGAACGCTTTAGAGATATCCAAGGCGACGGTTCGGGCTTCGCCATTCCTGTCGAGTGCCTGGTATATATACTACATGTTTGTGAAAATGATTTTCATTTAAATATAATAAAACAATATGTTTGTTATTTATGGATGTGGGAAGACAGAGAATATTATGTGTGTTTTCAATTTAACTAATCAGAATGGAGATCCACTTTAAATTTGAAAATATAGGTTATATTTTTATGGAATACCTGATTTCTTCTTTACAACCTTAACAGACAGTGAGTCAGTCAATCAACCATCCGCGCTCGCGCGTGTGTGTGTGCGCGCGCGCAGGAATTTTTGGGATATGACACATTCATATCAACATTCTTTTTCTGACCGATCATAAAATAAATAATGATATTTTATTAATTTGTTAGCCAGTAAATATATCCGATTGTCATAAAATTAATCTCCATTTTAAGAAATAAACGCAAATGGAAGCAGATATAATTACATTCAGTTTTCTTAATCACTGACATTATCGCCTTCATTAGCAATTATGGTCAACCAAGGAAAAAGCGTTTTTCCCCTTCCCTTATTAATAAAATTCTTAATAATAATTAAAAAAAAAAAAGATATACGCATATGTATGTACATGTACTTATTTTGGTATGAGAAACACGCCTCTAAAAATTGTAAAAGCATTTCTGATGCACACGGTATAAATATAAGTTTTGAAAAGATATACTTACACAGTTAACTTTACTAAACGTTCCAGAGTGTTTAGTTGCATGAACAGATGGAATATGTCAGTAAATTTAGTTGACAAGTGTTGAGATAACGCAGTAAGAAAAACATTTCTGACCGCATATTACTAATTTAAAATGACTTTTATATCTAAAACCGCTTACACCAGTCGGTTTAGTTTGTTTTGTTTTACGGCATATCAGCCTCAATAAGTTATTTAATGCTGACAATATTTTGACTATAGATTTGTTTGAATGGCATGTATGTTCTTTGTAAGAAATAAATTTGCAGATCAGCTTTCTTTGGCGTATTTTTGTAAAGTAGTTTTTGTTGAGAGTCATATGTATTGCTGATATGTATTTCTTTTCCAAAAATGGTCCTTGGCATGACGGTAAACTGCATCCGGCAGCAAGGCCTCTGATGGGAGGTTGTGAGAAGCATGGAACCACCTCTTAATTGCTGTTGTTTCCAGGTCCACCCTGATCAGGAGTGGGAGCACCTGCTAGGGTCCCAGCTATAGGTAAATAGTTAACCCTTAAACTGGGGTAAAAATACTATGAAAGTATAAAAATATTTATAGAAATATATATATATATTTTGAAGGAAAACTATTAGAAACAATACATTTTTGAAGAAAGAATTATTGCCATAACACATTTTTTAAGGAAAAAATATTCTCAGCTAAATATTTTTGAATATATAAAATAAGAGACATTTTCAGTTTTCTAAAATAAAATTAAAAACAAAATTTCATTAAAATCTGTCTAAATCAACCTTCTCACTATAACCACAGATTAACAAAATAACTTAAAACCCTACATTTTTTGCATTAAATATCCCATAAATATTGAGATGTCGTTAAACAAAGCTCAAACAAACAATTTTTTTAAAAATGTATTTCCGGAACTTTTACTATAAAAGTCTAATTTTATACTTTCATAGTGTTTTGACCCCAGTTTGGAGATAAACTATTTTCCCATAACTGGAACCCTAACAAGTGCTACCACGCCGGGTCTGGTTATGCATGGGAACAACAGCAATCAGAAGCCTTCCTGCCGGGTGCTTACACCGAGATATTATTTTAGTTTCATGGTGGTGCAGTGAGTATCGGCAAAGAACAATAAATCGGAGATCCCAGTTCGATCTACCCAACCCTCATTCTCAGTATCCTTACCCGCCTATCACCCACCCTCTGACATTTCCTATATTTAATCAGCCTTTCTCCACTCTACGTAGCCCCCTGCGCAGTAGTGGCAGTGACATGCCTTGCTCGGGGTGAAACGCTTATAAAAAAAAAAAAAATTCCAGTATAATTCTTTGCATTACCATACGCGCAAATACCCTTGGGAAAGGTATTAATCCGTCTCTTCTCACTCCAGCTATGGGTTAAACGGCAAAACAGATTGGGTTCTATAGACTTGGTCGGCAACCAGTCTAGCGCAGAAAGTAATGGCAACTTACTACAGTAAAATATTTTGCCCAGTCTGTCATGTCTCTTTCGAGACGTGATGCCCAGTTAACTGACTGACTGCTCTTCAATACGGACTCAAGGTATCATGGAAGAGAGCATTTAAAGATATTCTCATTTTAGGTTGCCATTTTTTTCGGTGGCTGACTGGTGGGTAAGCAGGGCTGTAGAACGCAATCGGCCCTGCTATTAAACTCATAGCTGAAGAAAGGAGAGATGGATTCATACCTTTATCAAAGTTTATTGCGCCTATATCAATAGAATGAACTCGATTGTAAACTCTTCCGAATATGTATGCATCTATCTATCTATCTATCTATCTATCTATCTATCTATCTATCTATCTATCTATCTATCTATTCAGTCCGTTCATACACATATATATATGTATATATATATGTATGTATATATATACATATATGTGAGTATATATATATGTATATATATATGTATGTATATATATATGCATATATATATATATGTATGTGTATATATATATATGTATATATATATGTATATATATTTATATGTATATATATGTATATATCTGTATGTATATATAGGTATATATAGATATGTATATATATACGCATATATATATGTATATATATATGCGTATATATATGTATATATATGTATATATATGCGTATATATGTATATATATATATGCATATATATGCGTATATATATGTATATAGATGTGTATATATATGCGTATATATATATGTATATATGTGTGTATATATATGTATGTATATATATGTATATATATATGTATGTATATATATATGTATATATGTATATATGTATATATATATATGTATATATATGTATATGTATATATATGTCTAGATATGTATATATATATGTATATATATGTATATATGTACATATATGTATATATATAAATGTGTATATATGTATATATATGGATAAATGTATGTGTATATATATGTGTGTGTGTGTGTGTGTGTGTGTGTAACAGGGGATAGGCTAAGTCTCTTCGTAAATTAAATGTAAATACATTCCCCACACGATATCCAAATATCTATCCTTACCATGTGATCTTTTTTAAGATTTACAACTTATAAAATGGGGTTCTTTTTGTCATATATTTCTATCGATTAATCATCCACGCCCAAAATCTTTCCCCTCAAAAAATGACTAAATAGATAAATAAATAAATATTTTTAGAATTTAAGATATCACGTCGCATGTGTATATTTATAATGGCTTCCGAAACGGGATCAATTTACAATGAATTTATATCGGAAAAAGAACGCCCGTCTTAAATTTTACAAAATTTGGTTAAAAGTAAAAGTAATATTCATTACTGGGACAGTTTAATCTATAATGATAATAATCTTAAAGATAACCATTAAAAAAAAACGATTATTTCTGTTTGTAGTGCCTCCTGTACAACGCCACTGAAAGCAATTGTACATATCTCATTCAATAAATTTAGTTGTAAACAAAGCAAATATATCTTAGTAAACCATTTATCTTCGCAACGTATTCTTTAGTAATCATGATAATAAATAATCTTTGTGCTTTGCTGAAAACAGTTGCAAAGTACCAAACAATATAGAAACACTCATTTATTTTACTAGACAAAGGATAATATTTTATTCCTCTTGTGTAAGCAATCAATTATGGCGAAAACAAATTTCAATGTAACTCCTACTTTCGTTTCTTTGTTTAATTAGAGTTTAGCCAGCCATAAGATTACATACAGATAAAATTTCAAACCTCGAACGTAGAAGGAATTTATCACCCGCACAATCAAACTCAGCCATCAAAATACAAATGAAGACTATTTATCATAATGACATGTATACAATCCATTTTCTATATTACAATCTATCGCTAAAAACGATGGGAAAATGGTTGCCTCAGTAGCGTCCATGCACTGAGTATTGCTGTCACATCTGGTCTGCTGTTTCTGCTCCCTATTTAGAGATAAAATACATGCTATGTTATTGGCTCTGACTTGGCATCGTGGCTTCAATAACCCCCCACCATTTCTCTAACATAACTTTACGGTGAACTTTCTACGAATATGTATATGGTAACTAGCAGTATAGCCCGGCGTTGCTCGGGTGTAATGAAAGCTTTAAAACTAATCCATAGTCCTGGAGCTCAGACTCTTTAGACGTTGACACGAAAGACTAAAAAGCAATAGTTGTTTCCAGTACACTAAAAGAAAAATGAATGGATATAAGTCAAATTTTGATTTGCTGGTATCGATATCAAATTTTCTGCACTATTGTAAGAACTGCAACTTTGAAACTTCTGAATATCGTTTCTTATGTCTTTGTCTATGAGTGTATCAAATTTGATTAAAATCGGACCACTCCTTCTATAACCCGATTTTTTCGATTATCGATTTTCGATATTTATCGGGGGTACCTCGACACAAAACCTAGCCAAGAACACTCGCAGACGCTTATAGCATAAGTGTGTAAATTTTCAAGGAAATCGGTTAAGCCGTTTCGGAGTCTGTAGGTAACGGACACACACTCACACACAGACACACACACACAAAATTCTATTTATAAATAAGTTTAGATAGATTGTTTTGATGAGTTCCTTCTATATGTTACTTTCATCTTATTAATTTAAGTGCAGTAATAGATTTGCGGCAACATAATTTCACAGTTGAAATGATTCAAGTTAACCGTAAGTTCTATGCTGACAGTTTCTTTTCTCGCACTGCTTGCTTGCGGAAATTTTTCCCGGCTTCTTCCTTCCAAATTAACTTTGATCTTCAAAAATTTAAATGCATTATCAATCCTTATCTTTCGTTTTCTTAATCCCTGTTCTTTCATTATCCTTTCCCCTGAATATTGTTTACTTATTTCATATTCTCTCACACTCAGTAATCCTTTTTATCTTAGTGGCTTTATTACCTTTCTTGGTGTGAACTGATTTTTAAAAAAACACTATTTCTTCAATGCTCTGTGTAAAATGAACAAATAGTATTATATGAGGTCGATTCTGCTTAAGTCTTAGTCGATTTAACCATAATAAAGACTGTGGGACAAAATTTGAAACCAGTAACTGAAAATCATAAAATGGGAAGCCGTAATTGCAGTTGTGGATTATCAAAGAACCGTGATATCGAAGCAGATATTTGGTTTGAACCACCATGAGCTGCCTGTCTGTCCTGTTATCCCGGCTTTTTTTTTTCTTGGACTTACTGTCTCTTTTATCTTGCTAATGTTCTGTTTTTGTCATTGTGATGGATTAACAGTGAATGTGACCGGATTACAAGCTAGACGACATTCATATAATGCATAGTTCTTGCTGCTTCGTTTGTTTGTCTCAAACGAAACAACAAAAAAACAAATACTAAAAAGTACAGGCATTCTCAAAACATTCTTGAGACAAAAGGACGCCACGCGCTGCAGGACTTCGAATGAACTGTCGCTGTTCAAGAAAATGAAATTGTCGCCATTAGAATATAATGGTTATAAAATTTATCAGTCCGCGCGATATCTATAACGGGTACGTAACGCGTTGTTGCGACAGAATCGTTTGATCGATTCTCCGAACACATAATTGTATTTATGTTCCTTTTATATGTTTTATTTTAACTTCAGTCAGTTAAGTGCCATACATGTTACACGCTTGGATGATCATGTCTCGAAAGAGACATGACTGACTGGGCAGAAGATTTTCCCGCAATAGGTTGCCACTACTTTCTGCGGTAGACTAGTTACAAGCCAAAACTATAGAACCCAATCTGTCCTGTTATTTAAACCATAGCTGGAGAGAAGTGACGAATTAGTACAGTTTTCAAGGGTATTTGCGCGCAAGTGAATGCAATGAATTCAACTGAAATTCGAACCCGGCTCTCCGATTTCACGTTTTGAGTTGATATTCACTCACCGCAACGCATATTCAGTCAGTTAAGTGCCATACGTGATACACGCTTGGGCGATCTTGTCTCGAAAGACTGGGCAGTTGCCATTGCTTTCTGCGGTAGACTAGTTGCCGATCAAGGCTATAGAACCCAATCTGCCCTGTTATTTAACCCATAACTGGAAGGAATAGACGGATTAATATCTCTCCCAAGGGTATTTGCGCGTAAGTGAATGCAATGAATTCAGCTGAAATTCGAACTCGGCTCCCCGATTTCTCGTTCCAAGCCGATATCCAATGCACCACAACGCACATCCTAATTATTCATATTATGCGTAGTTAAAATGAAGCACTTTTCCCTAAAATTGTATTATCCTGTAATATTACCTGTTGGTCGTAATGGAGAACAAGTTCAATCTAAGTATTACAGAAAAAGAAGAATCCGATAAGTAGCAAAGTGCCATACAGGCTGTTTGAAATATTTTTGAAATACGATTTATAAGATCTGTTGAAAATCACAAATACTGAATCGAGGATTGATATAGGCCATCATGAAAATGAAAAAGATGGAAATGGCGGTGATGAGCGCCTTTTCATCTGACCGTGAATTAACGAGATCTCAAGTAGCGAGTAGTTGATGGATTACTTGTCAAATAAAATGAGTCCCTACCACAAAATATTTCAATGAAAACTTTTGGTTCAAAGGGAATGCACGCGCTCCCGAAACTACTAGATGTTATCAAGCAAAAAATGTGAGTTCATCTCTCACACACATCTCTCATTAGCTTTTTAACTGACAAGTAGTCGGTAAATTTTCTATACTATGGAAAACAAATGCAGCCGAAGTAAAACATATGCGTTGTTCTATATAACGCCAGATGATCTCAACAAAGCCGTAGAAGTTAACGTATGTATACAACTTACTCAACCCACAATGATACATAGATCTTCTTCTTCTATGTGCCCTGTCCCTTCAGGACTTAGGCGATCATGGTTCTCCATGTCTCCCTATCCCTTGTGGCTCTTAGTATGTTTGCTCCTGTAGCTCCTGGCAACCCCCGTTCCGTCCTCCACCTGATCAGACCCTGCAAATATGTTATCCGCTGCCTTCCTCTGTCTCTCCTTCCTTCTATCTGACCAGTCAGTATCAGGTTCTCCAGGCTCTCCTTCCTCATTGCGTGTCCAAGGAACTTCAGTTGTCTCTTCCTGATACTCAGCATCAATTTTCTTTTTGTTGCCATTCTTTCCAACACCTCATCGTTGCTTCCACGATATCCGCCGCATCCTTCTGTAGAACCACATTTCGGCCGCTTCCATATAGTGATCACAAAACATCCTATCGGGTTTACACACTGATGAGCATATGATATTGTGACAATTGTATACTGTAATACAAACAGTTGGTGTATATTTTATTATTCATTTTCAAAATTGTGTAGCTGATTGCACGTTTTTAATCGCTCGGTATCGGATATATTACATTCGTTATCGGCTTACGGCCATATTACATTGAATACACCGGTTCTCTCTCGATCACCGAAGTTAAGCAACGTTGAGCATGGTCAGTACTTAGATGGGTGACTGCTTGGGAATACCAGATGCTGAAAGCGTTTAGTGACGGATGTGCGTTGTGGTGCACTGGATATCGGCTCGGAAAGAGAAATCAGTGAGCCGAGTTTGAATTCCAGTTGAATACCTGCATTCAATTAACCACTGGTACCTTTGGGAAAGGTATTAATCCGTCCCTTCCCTCCAGTTATGGGTTAAATAACAAGGGTAGGACTTGAGGACCCTGCCCTTAAAAAACATAATCGCAATGAATCTTGATACTCGAAAAGAAAAGAGTATTACTAGACACAAAACTTATTAAAAAAACAAGAATAAATTGTTGAAAGAAAAAGGTATTACCAGCAATAAAAATAAATAAAATTTAGTTGGCAATAAATGACCCGCCGAGGTTGATATGCCATAAAAACAAAACAACCAACCAACATTCGTTATTATTTCTTACTGTACACTCGATTAAGCTGCATTAAACTCTTTACAACTATTGTCTTCATAGATCAGAGAGAAGACCGCTATTCTAGGAAAAGAATGCATTCTCTTCAATTCTCTCTCTATCCCACTCTCTTTCCATCTCTCAATCTGTTATGGTGCCCTATTTACACTGGATGGGCCCTTCCTCCTTCAATAAATACTAACTTGCATGACTTCCGGAGAAGCAGTCGTGAGGTAGTTGTAAATCAGTCGTGAGGAACTCGAGATGTAGTGTAACTGGACATTTCGGACGTACATTTCTGTTTGCTGACTACTACCACTCTTACTCTTTATATATATATATATATATATATGTTCTTTTATTCTAATACACTAGTTGAACCTATCTTCTTGTTTTAAGTGTCTTTCTTCCTGGCGCTAACTGGTCACAACACAATCACTGAAACCTCCTGACGAGTGAACAGAACAATTAATAAACTTTTCGTTTACGCAATCTCAATATCGAAGTGGTGAGTGTGACATCAATCAGCTAATTGAAAATGTTATTTGTATTAATCACTCGAATTCCATCACCGGTCAACAAACGAAGTCTAGGAATAAACGCTTCTACTCGTAAAAAAAAATTCTAAACAGTAAAAGAAGAAAGAGAAATTAACAGAACCTGAAACAAACTCAGCTAACAAAACTAAGGCAGTGTTCGAAAGTGCTTGGGACAATACGGACTATTCCGAAATAGCTCATGGTATAAACCCGGGTAGCCTGGTGTTAAACTTTTTTAAGTATATATTTACTCTACTTTCTTTTTGCTGAATTTTTTATGGACTAATCTTTATTGCATCATACCTTTAATCGTGGTTGTTTTCTGCTTTCCTCTGCGTTGTTATATATGTATATATATATATGTATATGAAACTTTCTCGAGAATCTCTAGGATAATAGGAAATATTACTGGAAGCTGAGGAAATTGAAGTGGTTTTTATATAGAAATATAAAATATCTATCATAGTCTTGTCTTAGAGATAAATGTTTCGAGTGCATGTCCACATAACAATTTCTAAAACATTTGCATTAAACAGTCAGTCGGTTAAGTGCCATACGTGATACACACTTTGGGCGATCATGTCTCGAAAGAGACATCACAGACTGGGCAGAAGATTATCCCGCAGCAGGTTACCATTGCTTTCTGCGGTAGACTGGTTGCCAGCCAAGGCTATAGAACCCAATCTGTCCTGTTATTTAAGCCATAACTGGAGAGAGACATATTAATATCTTTCCCAAGGGTATTTGCGTGTAAGTGAATGCAAGGAATTCAAATGGAATTCGAACTCGGCCCCCCGATTTGTAATTCCCAGTTGATATCCATTACACCACAATGCACATCCCATAAGTTGATGATGAGTTTGTCCGTTCATTATGAAATCATTTGCGTCACATTCGTTACGAATAAGAGGTTTATATGCTCATTGTATTTGCCATTATTTGTTTTGTTGAGATTTCAATAGCATAATTCGTAACCTAGAATTTTATTACCATCTTCGAATGACGCAGATCCTGATGATTTCATGAGAGAAAATCACTTTCCCAGGCGTAACAATCTCATTACAGCAAGGGAGATAGTTAGGTGCGTAAGTTGATATTTGTATCTGATATTATTTATTATCACTATAAACGTTATTTTTACTAGATACTAGTGTGAGTTGCTATCCCATTTTTTTTTTTTTTTTAGTTTTCTTTAAGAGTGAAACGAATAACAATTGAGAAGAAAAATTCCTGTTGGAGCCAAAATTTTTAACAACCTTTTTTATGACGAAAGCTGCCCTTTCCGACACAGTGTGCCGCTACCAGTTTGGTCATATGTTTGAGCGGATATCTTTGCTATTATAAACAGCAAAATTAGTGTCTACCGGACTAGATATCGAAAGCCTTACTGAAAAAAATTTCCTTTTCTTCAGTAAGGCTTTCTTTTTATTTATCTATTGGCCTGACAGAGCAAGGCTTGTATTACAGATTTAAGAGAACGGATAAAAATCTTTTCAAAAATCACTCTGCATGATTTGTGTACGAGATTATATATGGATAAACTTTCATAAATAGTTACTCTTATCGGTTTCAGTGCTGGGCTTGTACATAGATTTCTAGGTCACAAAATCAAAATTGTGTTCTTCAGGATCAAAAGTAATGTAGTTGGCGCTAAAAACAAAATAGTTCTTTCTTTTTTACGTACCGAGTTGTATGATGCGTTTTCAGATGGATGAAGCGGCGCTGGCGTAAAAAGAAATGCCTTTTATTTGTTGGGTTTTTGCCATGATTGTCAATCACTTGCCAACCAGTTCTTTCTTCACGACGAGACGCTATCAGTTTCACATATCACGTAAGACTGTCTGGGATTTACATTTTCCTGATCTACTTTTGTGATGACTGCCTGAAAAAATCTAAACTTATTTATGAATGGAACTCTGTGTGTGTGTGTGTGTGTGTGTGTGTGTGTGTGTGTGTGTGTGTGTGTGTGTGGCTTACCTATAGACTCCGAAACGGCTGAAACAATTTTCTTGAAAATTTACACAGTTGTACTATAAGTGTCTGCGAGTGTTCTTGGCTAGGTTTTGTGTCGAGGTACCTCCGATAAATATCGAAAATCGATAATCGAAAAAATCGGGTTAAAGAAGGAGTGGTCCGATTTTAATCAAATTTGATACACTCATAGACAAAGACATAAGAAACGATATTCAGAGGTTTCAAGGTTGCAGTTCTTACAATAGTGCAGAAAATTTGATATCGATACCAGGAAACTAAAATTTGACTTACATCTATTCATTTTTCTTTCAGTCTACGGTTTCGCTTTAACTGGAAACAACTATTGCATTTTAGTCTTTCGTGCCAACTTCCAAAGTGTCTGAGCTCCAGGACCATGGATTAGTTATAAAGCTTTCATTACACCCGAGCAACGCCGGGCTATACTACTAGTATATAATACTATATATATATATACGTTTTCTTCATCTTCGTACCTATTATATATATATTGTGTGTATTTTGATAGCATTTTTTCATTAATACAGGTTTCGTTGAATAATACAGAGAAGGTTTGTCTATTTATTTTGTGTAGGATCCGTTCGTATCGTCTGATAAGCTTGATAGTGCTATCGTTGAAAGACAACAAGAAATCGCAGTAATTGTTGATTTTTTATCAGGTCTAAGCTTTCGGCTTACATACGCCATTATCAAAGAATAAACATTAATATATATTGAACATAGAACATTTAAGCTATTAACAAAGTGGAATTAAATAAAGAGAATTAAATCTCTTGTTGTCTTTCAACGATAACACCATCAAGCTTATCAGACGATACGAACGGCTGCGTCTAGAGATTATATGCAAAAGAGGTATTGTCAAATATTTTATGTAAAATTCATAGATATGTGTTATCCAATTAAATAATTTGTACTATTATGTATAGCGAGTAAGCATGAAAGCAACTAAGTTCCACCTTTTAATTTCAGATTGATATTTAGTATTTTTCAGTAATAAAAGCAGTTTGCAGTCTTAAGAGATTATTTGCAAAAACTAGAATTTAGCTCGTAAAAAAGAACTAACAATGAATGAAAAGAACTATATAATCAAAGAAATTAGCAAAGGAAAGTCTTTGCCTCAAATTTCTAAGGATTTGAAAAGGGATCATCGAACAATCAAGAAAATATGTCAAATGGGAATTCAAACAAGGAAAAAAGTCTCAGGCCGAATTCAGGAATTTAACAAAGCGAGATCTATCATTTATCCGAAGCGAATTAATCAGAAGCCCAAATGCATCAAGTGCGTTCATATTTAAGGCCGCTGCACCTCCTATGGTGTCAAGGGAAACAAGGTGTAAAGCATTAAGGGAGTTTACTGATGTAAAAAATAAAGAAACCCATCTTAACAAAAACATAAGGAAAGAAAATTGCAGTGGACAAAAAATACAATAAAGACGAATTAAGGATCACCCTCGATAGGCCCGATAGATGGGCTTGAGGATGGGTTTGCAAGCAAAATGACTCAAGAAAAGTTTTTAAACGCCGACAAGGCAGCAGTGGGATCCTGATATGGCCTGGGATTGTTGTTAATGTGCTCGTGGGTTCCATTTAAATTGAAAGACGGGGTTAAAATTTAATTCTAAAAGTTACTGTGATTTTCTAGCGCAATATTTCTTTGAAGGCTTGATAACTAGTCTTTAGTTAATCGTAGATCTATGATCTTTATGCAAGACAACGCACCAGGTAATGCATCAAAGTTTACTAAATCATGGTTGAAAAAAAAGGGATTTGTTGATAATTCTATTATGGACTGGCCTTCAAATAGCTGTGACTTGAATCCCATTGAGAACCTGTGGAGCCTCCTCAAGAGACATATTTATTCTAATGAAATGCAATTCAATAGCAGGTGTGACCTCTGGGAGGCAGCTAAAGTTGCTGCAAACAACTAAACTGTTCAATTTGCAAATCTAAAATCTGATGTTGACAATAGGCCGCAAAAAGGTATTGAAAAGAAAGGAGCATTTGTGCAATAAATTTTAGGAGGTTTCTATTTTTTGTTAATAAATCTTTTATTTTTAAAATAAAATGTTTCAAGTTTTTCCTTTAAGAAATTGATGAGTTTGTTCTAAAATCTTTTCATATTGTTTTTTTATATTAGTTTTACAAGGTATAATAATGTAAAAGTATGAAAATAAATAGTTGCAAATAAACTACTGACAGTCAGATTAGTCTGTTTTGATAACTTCGTAAAATTTTATCCAACGAAAAACAGTAGTTTTCTCTGTCACTATATATCTAAATTAATAATATTGAGTAGATTCTAAACAACATAATAATAGGACTTTTAACATGACAGACACAACACTTCATACCGATTCCTAACTTGCATATAATATCTAGACGCAGTTTATCTATATGAAAAGCAAATAATTTTTCCAACTAACATCTAACATTGCCTGATGACGAGATAGAAATCTCGAAACAGAAATTTCCGTGTGGCAATGTATTTTTAATTTTTAATTGTATGACAAATTTCATTATATAATTATATTATGCTCTACAATATCTATTGTATTGAGCACTTTTTAAAAAAAGTAAATGCTAGAAAACTCAAAATCGTAAAACTTTGGGTTCTCTTTACCTGGATATGGAAATATATATTGCATTAAATGTTATAATTTTTATGTGAGAGGGCATAATGAGGATAATTTTTTTAAAAAATACAACCAGCTTCGCACCCGCTTGTCAAATGAAAAAGTGAATGTGAATTGGACACTACGGAAAACCAATTCACACCAAATTTTATGGCACACCTTCTATTCTTTAAAAGATGTTCACAGAGGAACAGTACGTGTTGTGGACAAGTTCATTATCTTGTCAGGTATGGTTCCTGATTTTCAGTTTAACGTGCTGTTTGTTTCTACCGTCACGCCGTTTAGTGGTTCTGCCTATGTAACTGGCACAGTAGCCACAACTATATTCGTAAATTACAGAATTTATTTGATGAGAGAGCAAAACGTCCTTACGACTTGAAGCTAAAACAATTATAGTATCAAACGCAACACGCATTTCGGTAGAAAAATAACATCTCTGCACATCAGAAGAAATTTGCCTAGTTAGGTCTTCACCCTTTTCTCTAACCCACGGAAGTTTTAAATACACTGGGCATTTAGATACAACTACTGACTTTATCTTCCTGAAGTTAGCAATCTTGTAACAAACCACCGAATTGGCAACAGTAGGTGGATACACACTATCGCACATAGATAAAATTATTACTTTTAACGTAATACTCAAGTTCTGTACGACAAAATCTGCTATATATATATATATATATATATATATATAATATATATATATATATATAATATATATATATACGATATATATCTGCTTATATATATATATATATATATATATATACGATATATATCTGTACGACAAAATCTGCTTATATATATATATATATATAAGCAGATTTTGTCGTAATACTCAAGTTCTGTACAAAATCTGCTTATGTATATATATATACGATATATATCTGCTTATATATATATATATATATATATATATATATATAAACGATATATATCTGTTATATATATATATATATATATATATATATATACGATGTATATCTGTACGACAAAATCTGCTTATATATATATATATATATATATATATATATATATATATAAGCAGATTTTGTCGTAATACTCAAGTTCTGTACGACAAAATCTGCTGATATATATATATATATATATATATATATATAAGCAGATTTTGTCGTACAGAACTTGAGTATTACGTTAAAAGTAATAATTTTTATATTACAGGATATAATGAGGTTAAAATTTAAAACAGAAAACAACCGGTTTCGCTCCTGATCATGAAAGCTTTTAATTGGAAGGACATATTGTAAAATATAATAGGTGTGAATAATTAATTGGTCAATGATAGTAAAGGAGAATGAACTACTAGAGACTGATCACAACAAGGCTTAGCTAACACTCTCGCTGATTACACAGCGAGAGTCTGTAAGGTCTGATGTAAACAAACTCCAGCACTTTCAAATGGAAAAGTGAATGTGAAGTTTTTTTTTCTTTAATCATATCACCCCGAGCAAGGCGGTAACGCCACTGATGTGCAGGGGACTACGTGAGAGTGAAAAAATTTGGAAAAGAGAAAGCCGGAAACCACATCCTAAACAGGGAACAAGAGATGAGGCCTCTACACCTGTACAATAGACGTGGGTGGTGTGTGAACCGGGCGATAGTTTAGTCTATACGGAAAACTAATCCACTTAAATCTCTATGGCACTTTCTATTTTTTTACAAGATGTTTACAAATTGAGGAACAATAAGTGTTACGGATAAGTTCATTTTCTTGCCAGGGATGGTTTCTGATTCTGAGTGGAACTTGCTATTTGATTCTAGTATAAAGCTGCTGAAAGGATTCTCCCTATGTAACTGACACCGCAGCCACAATGATATTTATAAACTACAGAATTTATTTCATGAGGAGGAAGAACTTTCTTACAATGAAGTTAGAAAAAATCTAGTACCAAACACAACACATATTTCGGCAGGAAAATAACACTTCTTCAAATCAAAAAAAAAATTGCCTAGTTAGGTTTTCATATATATATATATATATATATATATATATATATTAGTTGCATATTTATTATAAATTATGTTTTAGAACATGTACATAATTTCTTCAATATATGTCCTCTTCTCTACAATCATATGGCTGTTTCAGTGTTTGGAACTCTCAATTAGCCCCCTGCACATCAGTGGCGTTACCGCCTTGCTCGGGGTGATATGATTAAAGAAAAAAAAAACTTCACATTCACTTTTCCATTTGAAAGTGCTGGAAGTTTGTTTACATCAGACCTTACAGACTCTCGTTGTGTAATCAGCGAGAGTGTTAGCTAAGCCTTGCTGTGATCAGTCTCTAGTAGTTCATTCTCCTTTACTATCATTGACCAATTAATTATTCACACCTATTATATTT
The DNA here is from genome assembly GCA_037127315.1 of Ascarosepion bandense. Taxonomy (NCBI): domain Eukaryota; kingdom Metazoa; phylum Mollusca; class Cephalopoda; order Sepiida; family Sepiidae; genus Ascarosepion; species Ascarosepion bandense. Next base: position 3,525,187 of record JBBBDQ010000397.1, read on the forward strand.
TACAGTATGTCCTCCCAATTAAAACCTTTCGTGATCAGGAGCGAAACCGGTTGTTTTCTGTTTTAAATTTTAACCTCATTATATCCTGTAATAAAGGTTTGGAATCATTCTCTGTTTATATTTGGTTCGTTGTTGTCGGATATTAGTTGAATATATGGATCTAAATTAAAATGATGGCATAAATTAAAGAACAAAATAGGAAACATGTCTTAATCTAACATGTCTCACTTTTGTTAAAGCTTCTTCAGAGATTGACTTAGAAAAAAATGAATGAATTAAAACATATTCATTTATTTATTTATATATATATTTGTTTTTCGTAACATACAACGTGTGTTAGCACGTGCAATAACCCTGTCTTCATCAGCCGCCGACCAGGGGTGATGTCACGGTTTTGGTGGCTATGGCGGGACCGCCACCCCTGGCACCACCAGCAGAGTTTGCCACCAGGCAGGGTATGGAGATGAAATTGTTGATTGTCCCCTTTGTATATTCTCATAAAGAAGTAAATAAAACGATCGTTCCTCTTTGCAGTCTGTATCAGGCAATGAAATTTCCTGAACGCGTTTGCCGTTATTAAAGCGCTCGTGAAGGAAGAAGAAAAAATATGTTGTAGATGATCACACAAATATCTCATTTGTGCATATTAGATCGTGATATTGCGCGAATTTTGTTCGCTAGTTGTTTTGATCTCGACCGAATCCAACTTGACGCATTCTGTACCGTTGTTCGAATGCGGTGTGAAGCGCTTTTTAAACCACGGCCAGTGATGCCTATTTTAGAAAGGAAAGAAATAACTGAATATCCCAGAAACCCGCGATACCCAGCCTCAATAGGCATCATGTTACACCTCCAAGCCATTGTCCACACATTCGGCACGTAGTGACTCGTATCGCTTTTTCGTTAGCTCGTGCGCCTCTACCCTGTTCTCTTCCTAAGGGACTGTTAATTCTATTAGGAAGACAGTCTTTTTTGAGGCTGACCACAATACGATGTCGGGGCGCTTGTTTGTCTGTGCGATGTGTATTGGAAATTTTAGAGACATCCTTACGTCTACTGAAAACTCCCAATGACTGGATATATATATATATATTTATATATATATATATATATATATATATATATAGTCATCCGCAGACAGATCTGTTTCGCTGTATCACAGCTCATCAGTACGGTTAAACTCCGATTGCTTTTAACCCAGGATTGAAACCCGACCGAATTGGCGACAGTCGGCGATTCTACCTCTGGGCTGTATGTGTATGTGTATGTATGTATATATATATATATATATATATATATATATGTGTGTGTGTGTGTGTGTGTGTGTGTGTGTGTGTGTGTGTGTGTGTGTGTGAGTAAATGATTTTAGATGAAAGGTATTTTTAGAAAATTCAAAATGAATAACAAATAGACAAGAGGAAAAATGATGTACTTTATCAGGGTAAAGTAAGATTTATTACGATGCACGTGTTTATATAGACAGATACGAGAATGTCATTGGTTTATCAAGGTCTGTAAATTTGATAAAGTTAATACATTTCCACCAGGTGATTGAAAGGTTACCTGTGTCCTATTCATATTTTGACTGTGTTTAATATTCGCTTAGAGCGACAGTTATTACTCAAACGTTTGAAGAGAAACTTTATTCCATATCGCAACTGTCCTTTGTCTTTGATCCTAACCTCCGATCCCTTTGCAGACTTCGTCAACTTCGCCCCTACTTGGCCAAAACGTCATCAGCATAGACAGAGTAAATAGCCGAGGTGGTAGCCCCAGGTAAGGAAATTCCACATAGGACCGGATTTACCTTTAACTTGCAAAGAAAAGGCTCAAACGTAAAGCAATGGTGAAAGCGGACAACCTTGACGAATGGAGCAGTACAACACGAAAACTCCGATCGTGTCCAATTCACTCCCACCAGCGGACTGAGGAACACTTACAGAAGACGGATCTTAGTGCGAAAGTACAGCTCAAAACCTGCGGCCAAAAGAACTGCCTCTAGAAAGCGATGGTCCGCCCTATTAAAATACTTTAGATTGATCTAACCTGACCAGCGCGACTTCAATGTCGACTTACTCGATCAAGTGTAACAAATAAAGTTTGTTCTAAATAGTCCTACCCTTAACATTACGAATTTATTAAGAAAGAATCAGACTATACATGACAGCCTGCAAACGGTTGGCTAAGATCCATGCTTCAACTCTGTGTTTAACATTGTCAAAGGCCGAAAGTGACCTATCCCATCACCACCTTTCTTGATGAGCAATAACTTGATCACACCGCTAGTGAAGCGCTGACGTATGGAACCCAGCGTTTTTGTGAATCAGTTCTAGCAAGGGGACAAGAACAGGTGACCACCTCAAGTATAGTTCGTAAGGAACACCGTCTAATCCCGGAGTTTTGTTCCGACCAATCAGCTTCAATGCTTGTTCCTTTTATACCTTTTAATTAATATATAATCCAGATAAGCAGCTGTGAAATCACAGCCTGAAAGCATAGTATGCATAGCTTGTTGAAATATAGCTGGAACCACTTTTGTGCCGAAAAGAAAGTTGGTTTCATATTTATTGATATTAACTCTGAACATTCTTTAACCTATATTTGCAAATACACTTCAGAAACATCCTGCTTCGAAAGAAATTCCCCCGTTTAAATTGACAAAATCTTTTTGATCATGGATAGTAATGGGATTCCAAATATTATTTAACCCCGTCGAAAAATCAGCATTTTACATTGCTTACTTCGCCCATTTTTTTTTATATATATATATAATCATTTCACCCCAAGCAAGGCGGAAATGCCACTGATGTTCGGGGGGCTACATAACTGTAAAAAGATTTATTAGAAGAGAGTGAGGAGTACAGACCAGTTAGAAAAGAGCAATAGAAAGATAAGAATGCAGGTGTGATGACAGTTACATAGGTGGAGGGAAAGGGAAGGATATACGGGTTGGGGAGAGAGCTAGAATACAGTAGTTAATAGATGAGTATTGACATTGCATTTAAATTCTTGGAGCTTGTAGCCATCAGGAATGCAAGAATATGGGAGAGAGTTTTAGTCAATCTTTTCAATTACACCTATATTTTCAAGTCTTTGTTGAATTGATCTAATGTTTCGAAAGATAACCGACGTTTCGGTTTAAAAAACTGATGTTACCTTTTTTCACTTGAAATTTCACTTCGACTTTAAAACAACTACTAAACTCATCCAACAGAACATCCGGCAAACAATTTTACAATCCTTTCATTAAATTTATCACTGGTGCCGCCTAAGCACGAATTTACACGAGATACTAGATTAGCAACTAGGTCCCACCCTTTTGCAGTTAAACAAATAAGATGTAACCGTAAATTCTACTCCAACAGCTTCTTTTCTCGCGCTTCCCGCCCGTGGAACTCCCTTCCACAAGTCTGCTTTCCTGACAGTTACAATCTCCAGGTGTTTAACTGTAGGGTCAATAGACACCTCCTATCACACTAACTCCCAACTATTCTCACAACACTCTCATCTACCCAACCCTCATTCTCGGTATCCTTACCCGCCTATCACCCACCCTCTGTCATTTCCTATATTTAATCAGCCTTTTCTCCACTCTACGTAGCCCCCTGCACAGTAGTGGCAGTGACATGCCTTGCTCGGGGTGAAACGCTTATAAAAAAAAAAAATAACACTTACATGTTTCTGAACACTTACATTTTTGCAACAAATATTTTTAGGTAAATTCCATAAATCAAATAATTCCATCCAGTCAGTACCAAATAAGTTTGTCATATTTTCTAACACATAAGCTTCAGTTTTTTACACACTTGTTACAAAATGAAAAGTTACAGTCGTCTTTGTGAACCTTCTACACCTGAAACATGGATTACTTTTTCTTTTTCACATTTTTCAATACCTTTTATAAATACGCATTCTTTTCTCTCAGTTTCTTCCGTATCGCGTCTCAGATTTATAATTCTCTAAAGTTCGTCCGATATTTCTTGTAGTGTTATTTTCTTTTTATTGTGTTCAAGTTTCGTTAGTTTCTAACATGAATTTCTGCGTCAAGGGAAAACACTGGAGGTAATCGAGAAGAATTTCTAGTGACCACACGGCCATTTGCCTTTATATTTCATTTTTATTTCGACGTTTTATTTCCGTAAAACATCTAAGATCTAAGATGGTTGCTGAATTACGTCACAGAAATCAAATCACACGTGTCAAACGCGACTAAAATACTTTTTTATTAAGAAAATAATGAGCCTTTATATTTAATTTTTATTCCGACGTTTTAAAAATTCATTTAGTCAACAAAATATGTGAATATTTTTCCCCGTAATTTTGAAATAAAAGAAATATTAAAAAATGTAGGTGTGCAGAGGGAACCGTCACACACAGACTCACAAATTGACTTTTATAGATATAGATTATATTTCAAGTGTCTGGAGTGAATTTAAACGTATTTGTTTCATCCGCTGAAGAAGTGAAAATGTTCTGAGTTGCACGGGCAACGCCGGGTTATCATACTAGTAATAAATAAAATCTACAAAAGTGGTGACATATCAAAAGACTGAAGCAGATCAATTTTCATATCACTGCCTAAGAAACAAGGCACAAGAGAATGTGAACCCTACCAAACAGTCATTTTAATGAGCCCAATTAAAAAAACATTACTAAATTCTAATGAATATAGTGTACCACAAAATTAGACCAGAGGCAAGAAAAGAACAGTTTGGGTTTATCAAAGACACTAAAAGAAGTAACGCGATATTTATGTTCAGAATGTTATAAGTAAGAGTAATAGAAATGAAGAAAGATGTATACCTGTGTTTTAC
>JBBBDQ010000397.1:3535000-3592500 GCA_037127315.1 Ascarosepion bandense
ATTCCATTTGAAAAAAAAAACAATATTAAAAGACGCCGAGAAAATCCAAGAGAATGCGACGAGGTAGCTATTCACTATCCCAAAACAGGAGTTCCAGTTCTGCATCCATGAATGGAAACGATACTGAATAAAGCGGGCAGCTTCACAGGGGGATTACTTCGAAGGAGATTAAATACCGAAATTATATGTGTTATAGTTTTCTTTTTATAGCACTATGCACAATACTTTTTGAACATCCCTCTTACACGCTTGCTAGACTGGCTTGTGCTGGCGCATGCTCAGGTAATTTTTACTTACTTCAACGCCCACAGAACCCAAACCTGGTCATGCAGCAGCTATGTAGAGTGGATCTCAACTGCAGTTTCTGAAAGAGAGTAAATAATCTGGAGCGTTTAACATGGCCAGTACGCGCGATCAAAATACTATGTGACTTTGTCTGAGCATATATATCGACGGCTGCTGAAGTGTTCTTTCAGCGTAATTTCACTCAAAATATCAGGTCAATTTGTGGCATGATTTCCAGACACTTCTGAAAGCTTCTGCATGGTGGGGTCTTTTCACAAAGGCTGATATTATAACGATCTCACCTCCTTGATAAACTGACCTCTGGTCGGAAAACTGACCTTCTAACAATTCGGCTACAAACCTACTTTCTCACACGTATGATCTTGTGTCGCTGTCAAAGTAAATTTAATCTATTTAATACAGTAGGAGGTTAGTATATAATATAAGAGATACTTTGTCATGGAGTAAACTAATTTTATAAATATTTATTAAACAGCAGTGAATGCTATAGTATAAGCGCTCTAGTAATATAAACTTTTTAACTACAAACTCGGAACACTCCATCTTGGTTATCAAGCTAATCTTACAGAAGAATATTATTTTAAAGGACATATAATTTTGTGAGTTTATTCAAATATAAATGATGACTACGATGTTGAGCTGAACATTTCATAGGCTGACGACGAAGGAGTGGGACTAAAGCTGTGAAATGTTGCATTCATTAATTGCAATGTTTATTGTTAATAACTGCATTATTTATTTCCGGGAAATCTGTCATCTGATTGTTCAAAGAAATCTTGGAAAGTAAATAGTGGAGACTTCTCTTGAACATTAATAAAATGAGGTATCGTGGTGTTATGAATTGCATGCATAAAAAATGTTTTAGCCTCCAAGGATATTCATTCTGACATGGTTGCTATATTAGGGAATGACGTCCCAGCTTTATCAACAATGAAAAATTGAACAGCTGAATTTAAGAAGTAAAAAACAGAGGCTTTAAGATTACCCAAGGTCAGGCCTCCTGCAACTGCCACCCCGGAAGAAAACATTGATTGTTTTTGCTCCATGATGACGAATTAGAAGTGACTAACTATAAACCAACGAGCCAATATACTCATAACATTTGTCGTATATTCCGTGGAAGAGTTGACAATACTCTGCACAATTAACTCGGCATGACGTAGATTTCAACGAGTTGGGTCCCACGTCTTCTGACACCTGATGAAATGCGCACACGCTGATCACATAACAGGAAAATCTGACATTCTTTAAGCCAGATCCTGCTGGTTACCTTGAACGTTTTATAACCGAAGATGATTTTGGGGTTCACTTTAAGCCAGAGACATTGGAAACCGCCTCCTCAACTGTTCCAAAGTAAGTCAAGTTCGTTTTATCTGCAGAGAAGGTGATAACTGCATTTTTTTTTCTGGGGATCAAAAAAACATTGCGTTTACAGACTATTTTCCAAAGGACCTCACCAACAAAGGAATGTACTATATCAACTTGCAGTTACAACAGGCTATATGTCCTTTATTTCAATGACTTAATTGTGAAGAACCGTTGAGCGAGTGACCAACAAAACGCCTTGTAACACAAAAGATGACCTGAAGGCAAGGATTATGGAGGTGTTCACATACTTAACCAAAAAGACGGTCCAGAATGGTTACAGAAGATTACGAAGTCGTCTGAATAGCGTAGTTGAAGCGAATGGCGATTTTATTGAATAAATTTACTTTTTAGTATTCCGAAATATTTTGAGTAATTTTGGTAAATATATCTGTTAAAATAAAACGTCAGTTTTATTTACATTTTTGCGTAATTCAGACGACAATTCATCAATCGCACCCTACACACACATACAAATATATATATATATATGTATGTATAATATTTATTATTAATATATATATGTGAATATATTAGAATATGTGAAAATCTTGACACTAAATAATTGTATAATTATTATAATAATATATAATAATAATTTTGTTTCGACACTGAAAAACAGTGTCTCAACTGGTAGTTAACAATGATGGCAATAAACTTTTTTTATTTTAAAAAATTCTTTTAAGAACACACTACCTTTTATCTTGGGAAACTTTTCCCGTACGCGGATAAAAAACAAGATGAAAGAAAAGATCAGAAAATAAGATGAGAAATCAAGGAAAGGAAAAGAAAGCGGAAAAGGAAAGATAGAAAAGAAATAGAAAGTGAAGAGAAAAATAAGTGAGAAGTTGTAGAGAAGGAAGAGCCAATGGAAACGGCTAAGAAAGAGAAATTTTAAATTTGGACCGGGAATGAATTGTAGACAGTTTTGACATCAATTAAAAGATTGCAGATCAAATCTTTTGGATATTTTTTAATGATGAAATCCTATATAAAAAACATAAAGATTATTCATAAACTGTAAAATACAGGATATTAAAAAAACAATACGAAGATATAAATTCATTAGACCTAATAGTATAAATTAGAAAACAAGAAAATAAATTAAATTACAATTAAATTTAAATAAAATAAAATAAATGAACAAAATAAACATAAATAGATGAAAAATATTATTAAAATACTACTAATAATAATAAATATAAAATATAGAGTAAAATATTAATAATAATAATAATAAGAAAATAAAAACGACAATAATAAATAAAAATATTAATAATTATAAATATAAAAAATAATAATAAATAAATAATAAAGTAATATATAGAATATATAATAAATAATAATAAATAATAAAATAATATATGGAATAAATAATAAATAAACAACAATAAATAATAAATAATAATAATAATAAATAATAATAATAATAAAGTAATATATAGAATAAATAATAAATAATAATAAATAATAAAATAAGATATAGAATAAATAATAAATAATAATAATAATAAATAATAATAATAATAATAAATAATAAAGTATATATAGAATAAATAATAATAAATAATAAAATAATATAGAATAAATATTAAATAATAATAAATAATAATAATAAATAATAAAGTAATATATATAGAATAAATAATAATAAATAATAAAATAATATATAGAATAAATAATAAATAATAATAAATAATAATAATAAATAATAAAGTAATATATAATAATAATAAATAATAATAAATAATAAATTAATATATAGAATAAATAATAAATAATAATAAATAATAATAACAATAAATAATAAAGTAATATATAGAATGAATAATAAATAATAAAAAAAAATAAAATATTATATAGAATAAATAATAAATAATACTAGTATTAAAAATAATAAAGTAATATATAAATAAATAGTATTAAATAATAAAATAATATATAGAATAATTAATAAATGATAATAAATAATAAATAATAATAATAAATAGAATAAATAATAAATAATAATAAATAATAAAATTATATATGGAATAAATAAGAAATAATAATAAATAATAAATAATAATAATAAATAATAATAAAGTAATATATAGAATAAATAATAAATAATAATAAATAATAATAATAAATAATAAAGTAATATATAGAATAAATAATAAGTAATAATAAATAAATAAAATAATAAATAAATAATAATAAATTATAAATAATATATAGAATAAATAATAAATATAATAATAATAATAAATAATAAAGTAATATATATGATAATAATAAATAATATATAAAATAAATAATAAATGATAATAAATAATAAAATAATATATAGAATAAATAATAAATAATAATAAATAATAATAAATAACAATAATAAATAATAAAGTAATATATAGAATAAATAATAAATAATAACAACATAAAATAATATATAGAATAAATAATAAAATAAACAATAAATAATAAGTAATAATAATAATAAATATATTAAATTAATATATATAATAAATAATAAATAATAATAATAAAGTACTATAGAATAGAAATAATAAATAATAATAAATAATAAAATAATATATAGAATAAATAAATAAATAATATTAAATAATAAATAATAATAACAATAAATAATAAAGTAATATATAGAATGAATAATAAATAATAATAAATAATAAAATATTATATAAAATAAATAATAAATAATACTAGTAATAAATAATAAAGTAATATATAGAATAAATAGTATTAAATAATAAAATAATATATAGAATAATTAATAAATGATAATAATAATAAATAATAATAATAATAATATAATAATAATAATAAATAATAAAATTATATGGAATAAATAATAGATAATAATAAATAATAATAATAATAAATAATAAAGTGCACATAGAATAAATAATAAATAATAATAAATAATAATAAAGTTAAAATAATAAAGTAATATATAGAATAAATAATAAGTAATAATAAACAATAAAATAATATATAGAATAAATAATAATAAATTATAAAATAATATATAGAATAAATAATAAATGATAATAATAATAATAAATAATAAAGTAATATATATGATAAATAATAAATAATATATAGAATAATAATAAATAATAATAAATAATAAATAATAATAAATAATAAAGTAATATGTAGAATAAATAATAAATGATAATAAATAATAAAATAATATATAGAATAAATAATAAATAATAATAAATAATAAATAATAATAATAAATAATAAAGTAATATAGGAATAAATAATAAATAATAATATGTAATAAAATAATATATAGAATAAATAATAAATAAATAAATAAATAATAAGTAATAATAATAATAAATATTAAATTAATATATAGAACAAATAATAAATAATATATAATAATAATAATAATAATAATAAAGTAATATATAATAAATAATAACAACAATAAATAATAAAATAATATATCGAATAAATAAATAAATAATAAATAATAATAAATAATAATAATAAATAATAAATAATATATATATAAATAATAATAAATAATAAAATAATATATAGAATAAATAATAAATAATAATAATAATAAATAATAATAATCATAATAATAAATATTAAATAATAAATAATATATAGAATAAATAATAATAAATAATAATAAATAATTAAGCTAATACCTGGCTATACATACTAACATTAATTTTCAAGTGCAATTAAAATACTTAGGACAATAAATAGATGTTAAATTGTAATAGAAAATAAAGATAAAATCACAAAAGAAAGATTATATAGTTAGAGAAAATTATCAAGATAAGGTTAATATTATAAAACGTTTACAATTGCTATAGTTTCATACCTTAGATTTAGTAATACTAGCAGGATTGTAAGGTTAATCACTCAATATGTATACATTTTACTGTAATTTCATGCCTATTTCGTAATAAGTCACTTTTCATGTACTTTATTATATCCATTTTCTCTTGCAGACCGAGAAAACATGGTTCATTCATCGATCTAACGTGCACCCGTATGCATATATGCTTGTGTATGACCATCATTTGATCATAATTCAGGAAGTTATAACTCTTGCTACTGCAGTTTTAGTAATATGCGTCAAGTTTGACGCTCTACCAACTGTCGTCCTTCGAAATCAAAAAGTTTTCTTATTGTTTCTGAAAACCTAAGTCGATACTACCATTTAGTAATCATTGCACAAATTACATTCTTCGACTAAAAATATACGTGACATATCTGAGGAAAATTTTCTGTTCCCTATCTTCAGTTAGTACCAATGGCTCAGAAAGATCTCAATCACTCGGAAATGTCGAGCACTGAAACTATTATCCTCAAAAATCAACTGAGGTGATCAGAACATCTCACCGGAATCAGGACATCTTACCGGAATTAGGACATCTTACCGGAATCAGGACATCTCACCGGAATCAGGACATCTTACCGGAATCAGGACATCTCACCGGAATCAGGACATCTTACCGGAATCAGGAAATCTCACCAGAATCAGGACATCTCACCGGAATCAGGATATCTCACTGGAATCAGGACATCTTACCGGAATCAGGACATCTACCGGAATCGGACACTTACCGGAATCAGGACATCTCACCGGAATCAGGATATCTCATCGGAATCAGGACATCTTACCGGAATCAGGACATCTTACCGGAATCAGGACATCTTACCGGAATCAGGACATCTCACCGGAATCAGGACATCTTACCGGAATCAGGATATCTCACCGGAATCAGGACATCTCACCGGAATCAGGACATCTTACTGGAAAGGCTCTATCGCGAACTATCCATTATAGCAAAATCTCAATGACAAACGACAGCACGGATCCCCAAAACAACAGATTCAAACACCAATCAAACTCTTCCCTCTTTCAAACCGGAATCAGCAATAACACCTTGGAAAGAGAAGTTGCCGACCATCTATTCATTTCGAGATGATAATGAAGAAGGCAACGAATGCTCCGGCAGCTTTATCCTAGATCATCACACACCCTACCATGAGGTCAATGCTCGAGAATTTCAGCTGTCTCTTCCTGATACTCAGTATTAATTTCCTTTTTGTTTTCCATCATTTCCAAGACCTCATCATTGCTCACATGCTTGATCCATGATATTCGCAGCATCCTTCTGTAGAACCACATTTCATTTGCTCCAAGTTTTTCCTTCATCTTTGATGGTATTGTCCAGCATTCACTGCCATATTGAAGGACGGACAGCACGTAGCAATCCAGTACTCACTTCCTTGTTTCTAGCAAAAATGTCCTGTTTCTTAATATCTTACTCAACTTCCGGAATACTTCCTTCGCCATGCTAATTTGCCTTCGGATCTCTGTGTCGCACTTTCCGTCTTCTGTTATAACGCTTCCCAGCTATTTAAATTTTTGTACCTGCTTGATTCTAGTATCCCCGACCTGTATTTGGCATTTTGGGCTGAACTGTGAGACAGTAAGAAAAAAACACACACTCAAATATTGTACAACGTCGGTACCTCGAGGTGGTGCAATGGTTAGCAAGCTTGTCTCATTAGAAGTCAGTAGTCAGTTCGATTCTCACTATGTATGTCTATAAATTATAAATCTATTATTTACAAATCCTGCATTAAGTATAGGCTTTTGTTCAAAACTTATAACTCTATTATTCATTAGTCCAGAATTAAGTAGAGGCTTTTATCTATAACTCATAAATCTATTACTCATAAATACGGCATAAATATAGATTTCTAGTTATTAATTCACTACCGTCTCAAAAATAGGTATATAAAGATTCATAAACAGGATTATTCAATAGCTTTTCATCACACGCCGGGACACTATGTTAACTGTAAAAAAAGTAAAGAATTAAACTCGTGAAGTTCTCCGTAATAAAACAATTATCTAAGTTCTAATGCGGATTTAAAATAACTTGATGGACTTTCTCGTCTTGTAAAAATTATAGTCCATCATACATAAAAAAGAGTTACTTTTCAATCACCCTTTCTATAAAATCTTTAATCCAAACACTGAGATTTTGGCTGTTTTAACAATTAATTAAAATATTATTCCCAAAGGATTCGGCTCTGATAACATATTTAGATATACACGGGGCACTTCCATGTGGAGCAATGGTTAGCAGTCTTGTCTCGCTCGTAATCGTTACACCTGAGTAGTGAGTTCGATCCTCATTGGGTGTCCTATACTTTCGGCCTTGTGCCACATCTAGGCTGCGCTTAGAAAATCACCATATTTTGATATACAAATTTTACGAATAAATCATGTTTATAATAATGATTTTTATTATTTATACCCAAGAAGACAATATATCTAGACTAAAAAAGCCTGATTTGAAACATCCGCTGCATTGCGTTTTTATCCAAAATACGGAAAAAAGACTATAGAAATAAACCCTGATAAAAAATCCTGCGTGGAGGCCCGGAGGTGGTTGGTTTTCTACACTGACAACTTTCCGGCATTCCTGTTGCTAAGTTGTCCCCAAAAGTCAGTTAAGGGCCATACGGGATACACGCTTTGAGCGATCATGTTTCGAAAGAGACATGACTGACTGGGCAGAAGATTATCCCGCAGTATGTTGCCATTGCTTTCTGCGGTAGACTGATTGCCGATCAATATAATAGAACATAATCTGTCCTATTATTTAACCCATAACTGGTGGGAAGAGACGGATTAATACCTTTCCCCAGAGTATTTGTGCGTAAGTGAATGCAAGGAATTCAACTGGAATTCGAAGTCGGCTCCTCATTTTGTCGTTCCGAGTCGATATCCACTGCACCACAACGCACATCCGCCCCCTAAAAGTAATGACCTGTATTCCATTTAATTTTGTCGATACGACCGGGAGGGTGGCTATGTATTCTGGGCACACGCAATCTCCTTATAACATCACCATTACGGGAAAAGGAAAATTCTGAATTAAAACCACCTGCCGCCTTGTCATTCTTGCCTTATTAAATCATGAGAGGAGGGACGGGGTAAGCTCAATATGCCCGGAGCAAAGGGAACCGGCAAGCTATCGTAGCAGTCTGCCTTGAATGTCAACATGAACCACAATTGTGAGATGGTGGAGAGTAGTGATCACACTTGGAATATCTCCTCAATAAAGTACAACGTATAAGGAATGAGACATACCCATTTCGGTCCATAGGTAAGTGGCTTACGGCCATATCACATTGAATACACCAACTCTCGCTCGATCACCGAAGTTAAGAAACGTTGAGCCTGGTCAGTACTTAGATGGGTGACCGCTTGGGAATACCAGGTGCTGTAAGTGTCTAGTGGCGGATGTGCGTTGTCGTGCAGTGGATATCGGCTCAGAATGAGAAATCGAATTCCAGTTGAATACCCTGCATTCACTTAAGCACTGGTACCCTTGGGAAAGGTATTAATCTGTCTCTTCCCTCCATTTATGGATTAAATAACAGCGTATGGCTTGGGAACCCTGCCCTTAAAAACAAAATCCCAATGAATCTTGATACTGGAAAAGAAAAAAGTATTACTAGACACTAAACTTATATAAACAAGAATAAATTGTTGAAAGGAACTGTCTTACCAGCAATAAAAAAAATAAAATTTAGTTGGCAACAAATGACCCGCCGAGGTTGATATGCCATAAAAACAAATCAACCAACCATAGGTAAGTGCATAGCATTTATACAAATCCGCTTTTAAAGATTATATAAGTTCCAAGATTCTTTTTCGAATTTATTTTATTTTCATCTCAAACATGTCAACCAATCAGGTTCCAGTAACTGTCTGGAAATATTTTGTGTTAGTGGTAATAAGGAACACGGTTTCTGTCATTGTGGTTCGAGGTTATGACTTTATAAAAAACTTCAAATATAGGAATAATTTTTTGGAGTCGAATAACGGATAAGCTTTCCTGACATCAAAGCATCCGAACGCTTATACTCTCCCAGAACAACGCGAAAGAAATATCTGATAAGGAATTTTTTTATTGGGATGCTTGCTCAATGTTTTATATAAAAAACTCTGGATCAACTCCCGAGGTGTACCTAAGTCTCTAGCCGATATTACAAGCTTTGCTTTTATTCGACTATGTGCGTCACTCACTTAAAGTGGATAACCAGCAACGTTGTGGAATGTATTTCAATAACTGCAGTGTATTCATGAGTTCTCGGATTTTTATTCTTATCACAATCTCGTCCAATTTTCATTCAAAGAGGCCTACTTGTTCAGTTACGTTTTTCAAGGCTATCAATACCATTTCTTTGTGCTTTTTTCTTTAGATCTCATCAAAAACAATAAACAATTTTCAATTGACGATATCATTTCTTCGTAATTTTCTTTTATTTCTTCATCTGCAATTTTCATCTGCGTAGGTCTGACATATGAAATTAACACTCGCAATGTCCAATAAACAAATAAAAAGATGAACACTTTCAAATCGTCTAATCCAGAGGGAAAATACACATAACTTGTTCTACTGTGTGCGTGTGTCTGTCTTTTGTGGCTTTTGCATGCACGCCATGTTTGTTTATTTTTTTATGCTGTCTTATTGTCTTTGAATGTGTGTTTGATTGTGTGCGCCTGCGCATGCGCTGTTTGTTTGTTTTTCTTTTTTCTTGTCTTATTGTCTTTTTTGCACACGTGAAATTGGACAATTTCACGTGCTTTATTTTTCTCAGTGTTGTTTTTGCTTTTATTTGTGCATTAAAACGTTCAATTGTTTCGTTGTTTTATATCAGCAAATCCATTTGCATTTGCGCTTTTAATTTATCTATGCATACCCAACGCCACAAAAAAATGCCAAGATTTTTTCCCTTTAGAGAACCAGCTAATATTGCCATTATCATTACGCTATATGTTTTCAGGGCGTACGTATCTTTACGAAATTTACGCTTAAGGCATCTAGACCTTAATGTTTGTGTTATAAACTAACTGGCGCTTAGTGCTATTTTCATGCCAGTAAAGACATATAATAGCGTACAATACCATCTGTTTTCTGCGGTATTTTCATCATTTTTCTGTAGTGGAGAATCACCACCGTGCTGACATAAAACTATTAGCAGTTACGGTGAATGGATGTTCCTTCTGGGAAACACCATGCTTTGAGTGGCTATTGAGACTTAAATTTAACCCAGAATTCAAGTGGAGCTCATTCGTCGCTACACATGCTGGAAAATTTTTCGGTTCACTAAGTACCTGACTCCTCTTGCAATCTTCTACCTTCACAAGTATCAAATCAGACTTAAGATGGAGTACTGATGTCATATTGGCAGAAGCTGCCCCGTTTTTACGTCCCAGTCTGGATAGAATCCAAACGCGTCTCCGCATTCTAACAGATGACAAACTATTTTCAACTCCCCACCCACTTTCTCACAGACGAAACGAAACGTCGCAATCGTCTCACTGCTCCACTGAAAAGTGCTCAGATGAACTACATACATTAGTTCTACCAGTTATAACCTTTACGGATAAGACCCGCCATGCTGTACACTACAGGTTATAATTATTAGGCAAAACTAGTTGTTTAAAAGGAATTATGTATTTCATATTATTTTTAGTATTTATTGCCAAGTGGATAATTGTAAATGAAAAAAGAATGGTTTTATTTGTAATAATTACTTTTCAAAATTTTACAATGCAGCCAGGAAGCCCTTGCTTTTTCCAGCCAATAAGAGGAAGAGACTAACATGGGGAAGAGAGCACAAAAAACTGGACACCAGAACAGTTCATTTGATGCACATGTTATTGTGCAGTATTAACAAAGAACAATTCTATTTTCTTTTAGAATTATCCACTTGGCAATAAATACTAAAACTAGTATGAAATACATATAATTTTTTTAAAACTGGGGTGGCCTAATAATTATGGCCCGCAGTGTATATAGTAGCGAACTACCCTAATTTCCTTCACATTTCGTTGGTGTATATCAGTTCTGCTCGGTCAGCTTTTTCCGCGAACTACTGCTCTGTTGAACCTAATCCCAAGAAGATATTTTCCTGATTGCTACAATCTAAACCTGTTGAAGTCTAGGATTAAATATTGTCTTTCCCATATATCCGCATAAACTGTGCTTCTTATTCTGAATCACACTACCTCGAGTGGCGCTCTGGTCTTGTACAGGGCGAATATCACTGTAAAAAGAAAAATGTTTCCGATCGCGCAAAAAAAATGACACAAAATTCTCTTACACTTTAGCTCCTTTTTCATATCAGTGATTCGGTATATCGATTAAATTTATTTGTTTTACCCTTTAGATTATAAATATATCTATATACGTGTGTGAGTGCGGAGGGATGTGGTTGATTGTCCCGCTTTTTGCTTTATCAGTTTTCATGTGGCGTAATAATAAAAAAGAAAGAGACAATGATGCAAATTGTCGCCAATTTGTTGTGGCAAATATTAACGCAAATCTTCGTCACCAAATGTGGAGTTGTTGTGGCAAAAGATGTAGCGACCGGTGTTGCAGGAAGCAAGACACGGAACACAGAAGGTAAGTTCAAAACAGTGTATTAGGATAACAAGAACATGCATACAAACGTGTAGTAATAAGTAAATCTAGATAGGTGAGTCCGGGCGGTACAGTTACGCTGCGTATTGCCTGAATAGTAGCTGGCTTTAAATGCGTACCAGCTGTCCTTGACTGCCGTATTTAACTGCCTCGCAGGTAATTGTATATGAATAAGAGGAAGAGTTCATTCATCGCAGAAGGACACCATAACAGATAGATAGATAGATAGATAGATAGATAGATAGATAGATAGATAGATAGATAGATATGTACAGGCATAGATAGATAGATAGATAGATAGATAGATAGATAGATAGATAGATAGATAGATAGATATGTATAGAGATAGATAGATAGATAGATAGATAGATAGATAGATAGATAGATAGATAGATATGTACAGACATAGATAGATAGATAGATAGATAGATAGATAGATAGATATGTACAGACATAGATAGATAGATAGATAGATAGATAGATAGATAGATAGATAGATAGATAGATATGTACAGACATAGATAGATAGATAGATATGATAGATAGACATAGATAGATAGATAGATATGTACGTACAGATAGATAGATAGATAGATAGATAGATAGATAGATAGATATGTACAGACATAGATAGATAGATAGATAGAGAGAGAGAGAGAGAGAGAGAGAGAGAAAATTAGTCTTAAAAAGATAGAGACAGAGGTGGGGAGCAAGTAATTAACTTCATAGGAATCATCAGGTCAAATAAGAAAACGTTAAAAATCCTAAATAAATAAAAGTTAAAGTAAAGAATTAGTAAAATCGCCTTCAAAAAAGGACAAAAGATAATGTTTTCTAGGCAAAATCCAGGCGTCTCTACATCAGTTAAAATCGAGTAGTGAGTTCGATCCTCACTAGATGTCCCATACTTTCGGCCTTGTGCAACATCTAAGTTGCGCTTAGAAAATTACCATTTGGGCACCTCGAGTTGGTATAATGGTTACCAAGCTTTTCTCGCTAGAATCATAACAATTGATTAGTCAGTTCGATTCTCACTGGGTGTCCCTTACTTTCGGCCTTGTGCCACATTTAAGCTATGCTTAGAAAATCACCTCTACATCAGGTACTTTCAAACCGACGTGGCGTGACTTCTTTCTCTATTTTTTACAAATATTTTCATGGCAACGCCTATGAGGAGCTATTTTCTGGTGCCCAAATACATAAATTTAAGCATGCTACTTGTAGTGCAATGGATATCGACTCGGAACAACAAATCAGGGAGCTGAGTTCGAATTCCAGTTGAATTCCTTGCATTCACTTACGCACAAATACCCTTAGGAAAGGTATTAATCCGTCTATTCCCTCCAGTTATGGGTTAAATAACAGGACAGATTGGGTTCTATAGCCTTGACTGGCAACCAGTCTACCGCAGAAAGCAATGCCAACCTACTGCGAGATAATCTTCTGCCCAGTCAGTCATGTCTCTTTCGGGACATCATAGCCCAAAGCGTGTATCACGCAGAGCACTTAACTGACTGATTAAACTGGTATCTATGTCTCACCCGTTTACTGCTTAAATAGCTAAATATAACCGCTACTTCTACTCCCAGAATTTATTTTCTCGTACTTTCCTTTGGAGCTCCCTTCCACCTACTACATTTCTTGAAAACTAGTAATTCTAAAAATTAAAATTCAACGTCAATTTCTATCTTCTATTTTCTTGAAACTTGTTCATCTTTTGTTCTTTTCTCAATCCTCCCTATATTCAGTCCTCCCTATACTCAATCCTCCCTATACTCAATCCGCCCTATACTCAGTTCTCCCTATACTCAATCCTCCCTATACTCAATCCGCTCTATACTCAGTTCTCCCAATACTCAATCCTCCCTATATTCAGTCCTCCCTATACTCAATCCTCACTATACTCAATCCGCCCTATACTCAGTCCTCCCTATACTCAATCCTCACTATACTCAATCCGCCCTATACTCAGTCCTCCCTATACTCAATCCTTCCTATACTCAATCCGTCCTATACTCAATCCTCCCTATATTCAGTCCTCCCTATACTCAATCCTCACTATACTCAATCCGCCCTATACTCAGTCCTCCCTATACTCAATCCTTCCTTTACTCAATCCGCCCTATACTCAGTCCTCTCTATACTCAATCCTCCCTATACTCAGTCCTCTCTATACTCAATCCTCTCTATACTCAGTCCTCTCTATACTCAATCCTCCCTATACTCAGTCTTCCCTATACTCAATCCTCCCTATACACAATCCTCCCTATATTCAGTCCTCCCTATACTCAATCCTCCCTATACTCAGTCCTCTCTATACTCAATCCTCCCTATACTCAGTCCTCTCTATACTCAATCCTCCCTATACTCAATCCTCCCTATACTCAGTCCTCTCTATACTCAATCCTCCCTATACTCAGTCCTCCCTATACTCAATCCTCCCTATACTCAATCCGCCCTATACTCAGTCCTCCCTATACTCAATCCTCCCTATACTCAGTCCTTTAGCTCACTAGTAACTTCCTCCGAACTGGTAGCATTACCGCCTTGATTGGGATGAAATTATAAAGAAGGAAAGAAAAGATTTTTGGCGTAAAGCAAGTAATGGCAGGTTTCACAAAACTGGAGCCTGTATGTTGTCAAAGGAGAAATACCACCAGTCTTCGTTGCACGACTTTATTAGAAAATTAAATTAACAAACCGTTGCGCGTGAATTGATAAAGAAAATAAATTCTTGCAAATTTACTTATGATTTTTGTTCAATTTTTGAAAATGCCGAACGTCTGAATTTTTTTCGTTAATTTTGAGTCTGCTTCTGTCTGTGCATATGTACGTATACATACACATGCACACACAACCACATATGCATATACATATCCGTGAGCGTGTGCGTAATTTTACATATGTCAATTTGAGCATGTTTGTGCTCATAGTCGTGCGTGCGCTTACGTGTCAATATATGTGCTCGGTAAATTCAAAAGGGAACATTTTCATGCAAAACATTTTTTCCTTTAAAATGGCTTCGTCAGATTAAACCTAAATCTCATGATGTCCTTTTAAACGATAGATAATTGATGTTCTAAGCACCGCTTAGATGTGGCACAAGGCCGAAAGTATGGGGTACTTAGTGAGGATCGAACTCACTACTCAGTTGTAATAGCTTCTAGTAATAGCTTGCTAACCATTACACCACGCTGAGGTACGATAGCTAGATAGACAGACAGACAGATAGATAGATCCCACCCGTTGTTTTTTTTAAACATTCCACTGCCACTATTGCGCATGGGGCTACATAGGGGAAGGTAAAGAGGAGAAGTGGTTAGATGTATAAAATGTCACAAGGAAGGTGATAGATGGGTAAGGATACCGAGGATGAGGGTTGGGCAGATAACAAAATACAACCGCTATTCCTTCTCCCAGAGTTTATTTTCTCGCACTTTGCTTTGCAAAACATTTCCCATTTTATCATTTAATTTTTCAGAGTTTTATCATATATGTAAGCATATCGTAAACTTTCATATATAAACATAGGGAAGTATATGTTTTGTGTAAATATATCAACATATATACATGTATATCTTTTTTTTTGTGTATATATATATATATATATATATATATATATAGATCTTTTGTATATATATATATATATATATATATATATATATATATGAATAGAATAAATAAGGGACAAGTAGGAAATAGGTGCCTTTTATCTCTTCAGAGATTCTTCAAAGACGAATGATTTAAAAAATCCAAGAGACAATATGTTGAAATATGGTTTCATTGGTCAGATACGTGTCACGTGTGATGAAGCAACGGATGAGTATTAAAATGTAGAAGATGAAACTTGTGTTTGTTGAACTGTATGCGTCAACGCGTACTTTTTAAATAAAACAAGAAAAAACAATTATGAACGTGTGCGTTGAGAGAAATCATATAATGGAACGATTTTCATTCGAAATAACATGAAAATCACGTATGAATCATAAACGAAATATTTTTACGTTTAAATTTTAGTACATTTCGTTTATGATTCACATATGAATAAACAATACTGCTATTGGTTTGAATCTATAAAATCATTCGATCAATTCTTTTTCAGGACCAGGAATTGCTATCGCTCTTTCTAGTACTGATGGGGGTTTCCTTCCTAACTTTTTGTTTAAAGCAGAGTAGAACGTCAAATCATGTTATTATTTCCACTTCTCGGAAATCCATTTTATTTGTTGTTTCTGGTTAAAGTCCTCGGGTTCTGTAAATTATTTTATCTGCTACAGAACATTGCTTGTGATTCTGTATCGTCAGTACACGATATCCGAAGAAAAATGTCCTCGCTGAAACCTACATGCTTCACTCACTTTTAACCATCTTAAAAGTTTATGACAGTTTAGACGTTCTAAAAGTGTTTGGCGCCATTTTTTGTACCTAATTTATTTTTACTTTTAGTGAAGAGGGATGATGATAATGGTTTAGTCATACAATTAACCCATAACTAGAAGAGATAGATTTCTACCATTCACAGATATTTGACCATAACTGGTATCGTCACCATTGCTACCAGCCCAGATCATTGTGGATCTGGGAACAACAGCAGTTAAAATGGGGTTCCACTCTTCAGAAAACCTCCACTCTCCCGATCAGATGCGTTGCTGCCCGGTGTAGTTTATTTTCATACCCTGGAAGATTGTGCACAATCCAACGGGATTTAGAACTCGACTTACCGATTAACTATTCAATGCCTTTATTCAAAACATCATCCATCCATTCAACTTTATAGTGGCTGGTATTTTAAAACAGTCCCCCATCAGGTTTCTGACCAAGCTTGATTTTGCTTAATTCTGATGATCGAACATAAATGGGTTTTTCAGTTTGATGTGGCCGTACGTCCTATTTATTTTGCTACGTCGATGGCACTACTCGGAGTATCATGCTTTATGCAATCAGTAGGTGCATATTTCAAATTGACAGTTTAATAGATTTGAATTTAAGCTCACTCGATCTTCGTGGGAATTTTATCTTATAAAGTTATGCTACTGCTTTTCTAATAACGAAATTAAAATTTAAATACTTTAAGATTACATGTAGATAAAATTCAAAATTCAAATTTAAAACTTAAAATAGAAAATAGAAAATAAAATGAAAAATAATAAAAATAAAAGGCAGGGGAAGAAATCAAAGAAGCGTAAAAAAGACTAAAAACTTCAAATATTCTAATATTGCATAAAAAATTAAAATTTTGAATAAAAATAAAAGTAAAATAAAAACAAAAATTAAAAAGTAAAATTTAGAACTAAAATTAAAATTTAAACAATGTAGGGAGGAAAATTAAAGGAGTTTAATTCATAATTGTCAAAAGTAATATTGCGTGGGAAAGAAAGAAAGAAAGAAAGAAAGAAAGAAAGAAAGAAAGAAAGGGGCAAACGTATAGAGGCATTTATACCAATCTGCATTTAAGAATTTAAGTAAGTATTTTTTCTATGAGAACAGCATAATACTATGATATAAAAAAATACTTGGAACCCATAAACAACATCCGTCACCCAACTAAAGCAACGATGACCTTTTTAAAAATAATTGCAACAGCCGAAGAAATAAAATGGAATGAATGGCCAATGTAGGTTTGAAAGTATTGTTTATAGAGCTCGAATTCATTCGGATGATCAGTCAGTTAAGTGTCATACGTGATACACGCTTGGGCGATCATGTCTCGAAAGAGACATGACTGACTAGGCAGAAGATTATCCCACAGTAGGTTGCCATTGCTTTCTGCGGTAGACTGGTTGCCGACCAAGGCTATAGAACCCAATCTGCCCTGTTATTTAACCCATAACTAGAAGGAATAGACGGATTAATACCTTTCCCAAGGGCATTTGCGCGGAAGTGAATGCAATGAATTCAGCTGGAATTCGATTTCTCGCTCCGAGCCGATATCCAATGCACCATAATGCACATAAACTTTACTTTGGAAGCAATTCTAACAGGTGAAAGATAAGACTTAACAACCACATATCTTTAATACAGCAATGGTACTGCTTTACTCATATCTTATTGGGAATTAAAATATAATAACAAGAACCCAATTATTACCTGAAATATCGCAGTTAAATCCAAATTTAAAATATAAAATGAGATAGATGCAATTTATGCCTTTTAGAAAAATTTGTCATCTTAAGCCTAATCATTCTATATTCAATGCGAAACAAAACGCTCATAAAATATTCAAAAATAGAAAAAAGGCCCCTGCTGACAAATCTAATGATTCTAAAATATATATTGTTCTACCAACTAACTCTATCACATGTACAATTGAAAAGAATTTATCTAAACTCAGCATAAAATTTGTTACTTCTACATCTAAAACGATAAAAGACTCAGTCAACAATAAACAAAAGAATATGCTAATGAAATGAACACGGAGTCCTATCAATTAAGGAAAAAATAAAGAAAATTATACGACTGAAGAATCAAAGAATAAGACGCTATGAGAAAAGATCAAAATTCTACAGACAAAACAAGATTTTTCAAACCGATGCAAAGTGACAGTGCCCCCGCCCACAAATGAAAGAGGTTATACAGTTCTGAGAAAAAAATATGGGCTTGCCCTAAAGACCATAACAAAGAAGCAGACTGCTTTGCACAAGAGATAGAACGAATGAAAAATAAACCAGAACAGACATGGGCTGGAATCACAGAAGAGGATGTTAAATGTGCACTGAAAAAGGCACACAATTAGAAATTTCCAGGAATAGATCAAATTCCTAATTTTCGGCTATATTATTTAAATACAGCACATAAAAACTAGCCAAAGAACTTCAAGAACTGGTTAATGATTCCACTAAAATTTCTTCATGAATGACCAAAGGAATTACATTTCTTCTACCCAAAAATAGTGACACAAATGACCTGAAAAACTACAGACCAATTACATGCCTTCCGACAATATAAAACTATTAATTTTTATTTTAACAAAACAGACATATGAACAAAAACGTGGCTGTTACGGATGTAAAAACCAATTACTTATTAATAGGATGATCTCCGAAAACTGCTTCAATGCAAAGAAATATCTTAGTGCTCCCTGAAGAGATTATCGTAAGGAATTCAATAATGTACCACATTTCTGGATCTTAAAGACTTTAAATATGTACAAGGTATCACCCGTCATCATCAATTTCATCAAACAATTTATGTCGATATGGAAAACAACCCTTTACCTCAATCATATAAATAGAACCTATAAGTCTGGTGAAATAAACAGCAACAGAGATATATTTCAAGGTGACTCTTTGTCTCCCTTAATATTTTGCATATCATTAGTATCATTAACCAGTCAACTTAACTAGACAGAATGTGGTTTTAAAATAGCTCAAAAGAAGATACGCCATCTATTTTACATGGATAACTTAAAGTTGTATGCTAAGAATGACAATGAGCTGGAAGGTCATCTGCAAGCTGTAAAATGCTTCCGTGAAAACATTGGGATGAAATTTAATTTGAATAAATGTGCTAAAGCTACAGTTTCTCTTCAGCAAACATACTCTATTAGCTTAGACGCTGCTGTAACAATAAAAGAATTAGAGCAAATAGAAGCTTATAAGTACATGTAAATGAGAGTGAAAGAATTCAACCATAAAAAAATGAAAAAAATACTGCGTAAAGAGTACTATAGAAGGTTATGACTGATATTAAAAACTAAATTGAATTCTCAGAACAGAATAATAACCATTAATAGCCTTGCCATTCCATTGGTCTAACATTGGTCTAAAATAGCTTCAACATCTTGAACTGGACTATAAACGACATCAAACGAATAGATTCTAAGACAAGAAAGCTTCTTTCTAAACATAAGATGCATCATCCAAAGGCTGATGTAGACCGCCTATACATCCCCCGTAAAGAAGGAGGAGGGGTTTTTATTCAATTAGAATTGTCATACAAGACAGCAACTATTGGCTTACTAACATCATATGAGCAATGATGAGGTCTCAGAAATGATGGAAACAAAAAGGAAATTAATACTGAGCATCGGAAAGAGACAGCTGAAGTTCTTGGGACATACAAAATAAGAAAGAAGGGCTTGGAGAACCTGATACTAACAGGCCAGATAGAAGGAAAAAGAGACAGGGAAAAGCAACGGATAACATTTGAAGGAGTTAATCAGGTGAATGACGGAACGAAGGTGTAACAGGAAAAGTCGTGCTTAGAGCTACCGGGGATAGAAAAACGTGGAAAGCCATGATCGCCAACGTCCTGAGAAGACAGGGCACATAGAAGAAGAATATACATAGAAACAACAAAGGACTGGAGGATATAATTAGTCACACAGCATGAAAACAGAAAGAAAAAATATTCAATAATGAAAGAAGGTAGTAGTAATAATAACAACAATAACAATAACAATATAGAAGAATGATAATAATAAACAACTATAAAATATTTAATGATAGTAAGAAAAATAGGTAATAAATAGAGGGAATAGAAAAATAGGGAGAAAATATAATTAAATAAATTATGGGATCTGCTTCATAATGGGAAAAATATTACATTGTTAAAAATACAAGGAACTATATTTACCTTATTTAATAATATCTATTAATATTTTGGATTCATGAATTATGTATTTGTGAAAAAATTTGGAAATAATGTAATGTGTTAATCGTGTATTTATGGTTGGTAGTAATGTTATTAATATGTTTTCAAAGTAATCCCATCCTTTTTCCTACTTGTTCTTCACTTCCTTCTTTTTTCCCACTTGTTCTTTACTTATTGTAAAGAACAAGTGGGGAAAAAATATATATATATACATATATATATATATATATATATATATATTTGGCGCGTCTTCAAATGTTGATGAAAGACTCCAAAGATGAATTTGTCCGTGAAGCGCACCCAACTATAAAAGCTGGCACCAAGTGGTCAGTAACAAAATCAATCGAAGAAGCAGAATCCAGTCTTCGAACTAAAGAGATAATGGGTTTTGTTCAACATAACAGGGCTGGTTTGGGAACAACAAAATATAAGCCATTTTCGAAAATGGGCAGTAAAGAAAAAAGAAAAATGGTGACCGAGGAAATAAGAATGTTTGAGGAGGAAAAAAGAACAGCCACTGCTGTTACTCAAGCAAAACAATGTGCATGGACAACATGGAATGATATCGAACCAGTCAAAATATCATGGACTAATTTAATATCAATGGAACCACTGGCGATATCATTCCTTTTACGGTCTACATATGACCTGTTGCCATGCGCATCAAAGCTCAAACAATGGGGATATATAAACTGTGATTTATGCTATATATGCCAAAAAGATCGAGGTACCTTGCGTCACGTATTATCTGCATGCTCAAAATCCCTTCCAATGTTTACGCGGCGGCATAATCAAGTTCTGGGAGCGCTAATAGAAGTTATATCATCTCAAGTCTCACTAATCAACAAGCAGCCTGTGAGACCTAGCGAACCCAAGGTTCAGTTTTGCCAGGAAGGCAAATGTCCAACAGGGAAAAAACACAGACCAAATATTAATAATATGAAATTATTAAATGGAGCAAAGGATTGGAAAGTTTCAGCAGATCTGAAGACATCTTTGAAATTTCCAGTGCACATCCTCCAGACAGACAAGCGTCCTGACATTTTGCTCTGGTCTGACTCTAAAAAGAGTATATTTCTAATTGAACTTACTGTCCCTTGGGAAGAAAATTTTTCAGAGGCCCATGAACGAAAGAAAAATCGGTACGAATTCGTGCGTGCCGAATGCGTAGAAAAAGGATGGACATGTAATGTGAAGCCTATTGAGGTTGGCTGTCGTGGATTTCTAGGACACTCCACTATTTCATTTCTTTCGAAAATAGGCGTCACTGGAAGGGATTTAAAGAAGCAAATATGTCGCCTTCAATCTATTGTTCGACAAGCGTCATGCTGGATTTGGCGCAATTCGAAGAAATTCGCAAAGAAAGCATGACGTCGTCTACTTCTTCCGTTCTCGTTCTGCTCTTGAATTTTAAAAAACCGTTAAAGCGTTTTCATCTGTCTCAATGTGCCAATTGATTTTATTTTTCTGTCATTTACTTTGCCCAGTAGCGATTGCTGCTGGTGGTGCCAGGGGTGGCAGTCCCGCTTTAAACCACCGAAACTGTGTATTCACCCTTGGTTAGCGGCTGATGAGGGCAAAGTAAATGCACATGTGGTCATTGGTCACATGTTGTATGTAAGAAAAAAAAAAAAATATATATATATATATATATATATATATATTAGAGCAGGTTCATTTTTCCCTCTGTTTTTAGAGAATCAACATTGAGGTCGGTGTAAAAGCTGGCATTTTCTGTGGTAAGTATTACTACAGAACTTCAGATTTATAGTTTTCAGTTTATGAGCATTTAGTTTTAAAGGCAATCCGAGAAAAAAGCACCGAAATACCTAATTTTACTTCTAAACTGACTTTGAAATTTACTCTTGTAGGAATATTTCCAAGTCAAGTTAATATCATTCGTATTAGAAATACTGACTAGGAAATATATTAAAACCAGAATTCGAATTATGAACTATCACAAGTAAAATTTGTAATTTTTGTTGTATTCGATAAAAATTGTGTAAAAGAAATTGTAAGGGATTAGGGAAAGGCTACTTAATGAATAAGGTTTGTTAGATGATGCGTTAAATCATTATTAATAAAAATAAAATTAATGATAAACGTGTAAATAACACCATAATAAGGCTGGTCACTAATTACTAGACAATTTTTTTAAAATTTTTTATTGTTTATTGAAATTTGCACTAAAACAATTTCACTGTATGACATATGATAACATAGTATAAGAAAATTGTCCAGTATAATTTCCCTTTAAAGTTAATGAGCGTTGTATTCGATAGCCCATGGATTCAGCAATAATCTTCTTGCGCCTTGCGTATTGTCCTTATTAGTTTACCTAAGATATTCATATCTAGTGTCCAATTTAGATAAAAGCACCAATTTTGACACAGAGGTAGATCAATATATTAGAAAAAAAATTTGGATGTAGTGAAAATTTTCCGTCCGGTTAGCAAGTATAAGAAGAGGCCATTTTACAAAATAGTTTCCATCTAGCTGCCGAGGAAGACTTATCACTAGGTGAATAAGATGGGGGCACCTCAACGTGGTGTAATGATTAGCAAGCTTGTCTAGTCAGAACCTATTACAACTGATTAGTGTGTTTGATCCTCACTGGGTACCCCATAGATACGGCCTTGTCTAACATCTAAGCGACGCTAAAAATATCAACTAGGTGAAAAATACGTACTTATTAGATGTGCAGTAAAAATGATATTTCGTGTTTTTGCTAATGTAGGGTAGTAATTAATAACAAAGAAAAGTGCCCATCTGTTTTTAGAATCTGATCTTATTATCGATTTGTTGAATTATTCATAGATTAGCATAGCAACCTTGAACATCTCAATTGAACATGCCATAATTCACTTGAATTCTGAGAATTTCTTTCATAAAGCACTGTCATTTTCTATTTTCAGAACAATATCGAAGATCTTCAAACTCGTTGACCCTCGTTGTGCAGAAGCAGCTCTGTCTACCTCCGCCCAGCCAGCAACAGACTGGTCATTATGCCTTATATATAAATAAAACGACGTTAAATTCGCTGACAAGTTCATTCCAGAACACACGCCAAGACAGATCCTGTCAAATATCTTCAAGATGTTCAAAGCAGCAGCATTCTTGTTCAAAGCAACAGAAGTAACCTTCAAAAATTACCATGAGGAAAAAAGGCACAAAACTTGATAAGAACAAAATTTTTATCATCAAAATGTTATGTTATTATTATGAGAAAAGACCAAATATTTTTTTTCATTATTTTATTAAACCTTTTAATAGTCAGGCACATTTTAAATTTTGGTTAAAAATCTTTTTTTTTCTTCTGTCAACAGGGGAGCCAAAGATTAGTATAGGAATTATTAGCAGATTTGTTAGTGTTAAAAACTCATTGTTTTGAAAATCTAAATAAAATTTTAAGAACAAATGAATTATATCTTTTTTTTTAATTTTTAAGAAACCTTGGTAGTTTCTTTTTTAACATCATACTTATTTTAGTTTCTTCATATTTACATTGGTTAAAACTGGAGTCTTTGGAAAATGTAACTCATCAATTTGCTTTTATCAAACAAAAACACCATTTACTGAAAATCTGCTCTAAATTGTAAAATAAAATATGCAATAAAATTATGACATTAATTAATTATAGGATTCCTACAGAACCTACAGAAATTTGTCTGAGAAGGTTCAATGAGCTAGTATTGCACCCTATGTCTTTTCTATTAAACCAATTCGATGAAGGCAGTGAGCGCCAACAAGGAACGATAACACAAGACCTATACCAGAACCTACAAGTCGAGGTAAAACAAGACCTGAAGCCTGACGTATAGCACGGCCTACAGGTCGAATTATAACAAGACCTGCAGGCTAAGATATAACAAAACCTAAAGGTCAATGTATAACAAGACGAGCAGGCTGAAGTGTTATAATGAGTTATCCTTTATAGTAAAGTGTATGTGTGTTGAAACAGGTTAGTTTGAATGGGCTTTTTTAATTAGATAGCTCGCTTTAAGAGGGGTATAAAATAAGATAGTCAAATTCTAACTTGAAACAACAATTTTATATATATATATATATATATATATATATATATATATATATATATATATATATAATAATGGATTCTCCCGTCGCGTTCAACGTATGAGGGTCCAACCTTTTTCCAGCAAGACAACCACACAGAGATTTGTTTATAGTGGTGAAGGCATTGTGTAGTACCATCCACACTTCTTGGAACTGCTGATAACAAACAATTGGTGCAGATGACTGCCACAAATCGCACGAACAGCAGACCTCAATTATTTAACCCATAATTGGAGGGAACGAACGGATTAATACCTTTCCCAAGAGTACCAGTGCGCAAGTGAATGCAGCGTGCTCGACTGAAATTGGAACTCGGCTCACCGATTTCCCCCTCCAAGCCGACATCCACCGCACCCCAACGCACATCCGATTTTTGTATATATATATATATATATATACAAAAATCATTTAAGGTTTTTACAAATAAAATTAATGTATTTGGTTGATACAAGGTCGTCAAAATGTTTGTAGTCGTCCTTGCAAGAGTGAGTTTATGTGTACGTAGGCAGGAATGTATGTGTGTATGTATGTCTGAGCGTTTGTTGGGTAGGAGTGTCTTTAAATTATTTGCTCAGTCTTGAAAGTTTCCGTCCGTTTATCAAGTATAAGAAGAGACAAACGGGTGAATCTTGAGGTGAGAGGAAAAGATAGTGTAAATAGTTACAATACCACATCTCAGAAATATCGACAAAGGTATGTAATCAATAATTTATGAATTTTTGTACTACAATACGAGTATGAAAAGTAATTAATTAAAATAGCTTTGACTTTTAATCATCGCACTTATTTTTTCTTATTTTCTTCTTTATTCTCTTAGCGTATCCAATAAGATTTTTTTAATTATTCTGATTTTCAATATCAAAGAAAGTACTACTATAAAAAATGGGGAAATTTGATTGTGGAATTGATATTGGTAATTGAATACCTTAACATAATTATTGAATTAATTCCCCTTTGAACTTCCGTACAAAAACTATTCGAACATTTGCAAAATTCAAAAATAAATAAAATAATTAAACAAAAAAATATTCACTCTTGAACATGACACTAAAATTTACATTTTTCGATTATTTAAACACGTCTCTGTTTAATAAAAATTATCTTCTTGCGAACAATAACTAGATTTCAAAATCGCGCTGAAATAGGAAAAAATCATTTTTTCTTAAAATAAATATTCAATGACAAAACTGGTAATAAGTAATCTCATTCAATCATTAACACGTAACAAAAATAGTTTTGAGATTTATTGAATTAAGGTAAGTTTCTTTTTGTTATTAATTCACCCCATGCAAGACAATGGCGTTAACGCCAGTAAGACGCAAGCAAAAGAAAGAGGAAACTACTTTAGAAGGAACCGGAAGCCCAACCTTAAACAGGAAACAAGAGATAAAACGCAACTCCTGTTATGTCCAAATAGCAGAAGAGGTGTGTGAACCGGGCGATAGGCAAACCGATCTAATCTTATTAAGAAAAAAAAAATAAAGAAATGAATAAATAAATAATCTAAACTTCAGAGTTTAGGCGATGTTAGAAATTGGTTGAGAAAAAATTTCTGGATAAATTCGAATTATGTTCACTGCTAATATTGCATTTTAATTTTACTGCCATAACATCTTCAACGAGTTTTTATGACATATGTGATACACGCTTGGGCGATCATGTCTCGAAAGAGACATGACTGACTGGGCAGAAGATTTTCAGGCAGTAAGCTCGCATTACTTTCTGCATTACTTTCTTTGGTTGCCAACTCAATACGTTCTTCTATTTAACCCATAGCTCGAGAGAGAAGTGACAGATTAACGCCTTTTTCAAAGATATTTGCGCGTTAAGTGAATGCAACTTCAACTGGAATTCGAACTCAGCTCTCCGATTTCTCGTTCCTATCCAATATCCACGACATCATAACACACATCCTTTCTTTATATAATATGTATAAATAATTTCTTGAACATTTACCAAAAAAATTTAAGTGTTCACAATATATCAAAAAGTGGGGATAAGAATTCTTTCCAGGAAGTTTTCTATATGAATGAGTGATTCTAGATAACTTTAATTAATTAATGGTTAAGTACTGAATAATGCATTTAAATCGGAAAATTACAAAAAGAAACTCACAGTAGCGTGTTTTTATTTTATTTATTTATTTTTTTTTTTTTGGTTTTTAGAGTTTTCATTATACTGCAAGATAGACTAAACGAATCTTATAAAGTCTAATGATTTGTCAGCACGGGCATAACGTTAACCTTCGAGTGTTGATGAATGTATCACTTGACAACGCAATCAATAATTTCTTCAGATGTTAATTTACAACAGACAGCTAGTTTATGAAATATTTATGAGGCATAAGTATTTTATGCACGTAACAAATGCCCGGATGCACTGCTGTAACGAAGAAAAATCAGAAGAAAAGATAGATAGATAGATAGATAGATAGATAGATAGATAGATAGATAGATATGATCTAAATGAGATAGATAGATAGATATGATCTAAATGAGATAGATAGATAGATAGATAGATAGATAGATAGATAGATAGATAGATAGAATAGATAGATAGAAAGAACAAATGAGATAGATAGATAGATAGATAGATAGATAGATAGAAATGAACTAAATGAGATAGAAATAGATAGATAGATAGATAGATAGATAGATAGATAGATAGAGAGATAGATAGATAGATAGATATGAACAGATTCTTTTGTTGATAAACATACTTTCTATTTCATTCAGTATCTTTTAATCAATTCACACCATGCAAAGCAGTAAAACCGCTAAGACTTAAGGGGATTTTGATTTTGAAAGAATAAGAAAAAATCAGAAACATTATTTAGATAGATAGATAGATAGATAGATAGATAGATAGATAGATAGATAGATAGATAGATAGATGAAAGTGGGGAAAATGTAACGGCAGAAGAAAAATTGCCATTTGTCATAAATAACTCTTCTCTTTTGAATATCTGAAATAAAGTAAAAATTATTATTATTATTATTATTATTATTATTATTATTATTATTATTATTATTGTCCCTTCCTTCGTTCCTTAGTAAAGAAGTACATTATGACCTGTCAGTACCTCATAAATAATGGACTATTTCGGTTTGATGACGTTTATAGACGAAAAAGTCATATCGGAAACGCTACTTGGTATCGGTGAAAAAATAAAATAAAGAAATTTGAAAAAATGAAATGAAAAAGTTGACAGTTTCAAATCGATTCATTTGTACCTCCTTCTTCTTCTATGTGCCCTGTCCCTTCAGGACGTAGGTGATCATGGTTTTCCACGTTTCCTTATTCCTGGTGGCTCTGAGCACGCCTTCTCCTGTTGCACCATGCAATCCTCGTTCCGTCATCCACCTGATTAGGTCCTTCAAATATGTTATTCGTTGCTTTCCCCTGTCTCTCTTTCCCTCTATCTGGCCTGTTAGTATCAGGTTCTCTAAGCCCTCCTTCCAGGGATAGGGAAACGTGGAAAGCCATGATCGCCGACGTCCTGAAGAGACAGGGCACATAGAAGAAGAATCGTTTGTTCAAATGTACATATGAGTGAGGGCTTGGTGTGTGTTGATATGCTTATGAAAAATTGTGTATATATGCGTATTTTGCTGACTGCACAGTGTAGAAGGGACAGTTGGGCATCGTCTGTAAAAGAAAGATTACGAAGACGCCATTTCTTTTCACCAGAAATTTGGAAACGGCAGGCCGTACAGTTTAGCGTATCTGAGTCTTAATCTTAAGACAGTGCAGATGATTGTGGAAAAGGTTTGAATGAGACTAATTGTGTTTCTGAAGGTGTTTGGAGTGATCACCAGTGATGGAGATGTTATGCCTCCATTCATATTCCCACTGGGTCTCAGACTCATCACGAAGGCCTATATTAACTGCTTTAAGAAGAAAATCAAAAGGACGGCAGCTAGAAGACACTACATCACGCCACAGGAACCGGGTCACACTGACAGGAAATCCCATTCATGGCCGTCAGACAATCCCTGTGACCACATCAGACCCTTACATCTTGCCACCTAACTCGCCAGACTGCGACCATTTTGATTATTAGGTGTGGGGCGCAGTTGAGTGAGAGACCAACAAAACATCTTACAAATCTAAAATTGAGCTGAAACCAAAGATTATGAAAGTATTCAACAAATTAGAAAAGAAGACAGTCCAAAATGAATTGCAGGAGATTCCAAAATGTTCTGAAAGCCGTCGTTAAAGTCAATACCGATTTTATTGAATAAATTTACGCTTTAGT
Organism: Ascarosepion bandense; assembly: GCA_037127315.1. Lineage (NCBI taxonomy): Eukaryota > Metazoa > Mollusca > Cephalopoda > Sepiida > Sepiidae > Ascarosepion > Ascarosepion bandense. The sequence goes on from JBBBDQ010000397.1 coordinate 3,564,095, forward strand.
ATTCCAAGAATTGTTTGTGCAATTTTATCAAATCTATCTGTAAAATAGCATGTTAGTGCTATTTTCAATTTGTGTGCAATTTAGACGACAGTTTATCTACGTAATGTATATATACATTATGCATGTATATATTTTGTTAATTTCAGTATTTTTTCAGTATGTTCTCTTGTTTCTTATATTGAAAAAAAACGCGATCTACATACAATGTATTTATATATTTATAAATATGCATACGTGCATATGAATAATGATGAATATATAATACATATATTATATACACATACCCCCCCCACACACACACACATATATATATATATATATATATATTGTTTAATTGTGATAATGTTCAGCGGCAAGGATTTTGTTTTTTAGTGGTTTTACTGAATATATATACATATATATATATGTGTGTGTGTGTGTGTGTGTGTGTTAGGGATTGCAGGTTCGAATCCTGCCGAATGATACACATTTTCCCAACAAAATTTCTCATAAATTATCAGGCCGGTAGAAATATACATATAAATATACCATTTAATTAAAAGCAGACTATCTACTCAAATATGGGCATCGATTAAAAAATATTTCAAACAAATAAATTATATATATATATATATATATATATATATATATGTATATATATATAGTTTTATTACATCTATTACAGATATATATATATGTGTGTGTGTGTGTGTGTGTGTGCGTGCGCGCGCGCGCACGCGCCACTGCATATGGGTGGATACTGAAAAATTCTCAGTCCAACAACTTGGCATTAGAAATTATTTGAGAATCCTTTTTCCGGTTTTCAGCACCCGGTTTTATGTGTGTCTGTAAAATGCAGACACATATATATATATGTACAGATATTTATTTAAGTTTCTATACACATACATACACAAACACGCAAAATACCAAGGAACACTGACAGCGATACACTTACTCATTTATATATTATGCATGTATATATATATATTTTTTCTATATTTTTCAGTATGTTCTTTTGTTTCTGATATTGAAAAACGCGATCTAAATACAATGCATGGTAATTATTCTTATATCGCGTGCTCATGTATTCGTATATTTGGATTGATTCTATTGAGATTAAAAAAGAAAGAAAGAAAGAAAGAAAGAAAGAAAAGCGAAAGAAACAAACAAAATAATTAAAAAGAAAGTAGAAATTTATAAAAATATACCTATGTGAAGAAAGAAAGAAAGAAAGAAAGAAGGAAAGAAAGAAAGAAAATATGTAACAGAAAGGGAAGAATTAAAAATATATATCATGAAAGCAAAACGGAAAGAAAATATATGAAATCAAAGAAAAAGAAAAATATATTTGTAAAGAAAGATAAGTATATCTAAAATGAAAGAAAATTTATGCGGGGAGGGAAGGGAGGAAAAAAACGAAAGAAAGAAAAAACTGAGCGCCAGATTAAAGGAAGAAAAGCCAACAAAATATAGAAAGATGCAAAGTAAAAAGGAAAAAAAAACAAATGGAAAGAAAGAAATCAGAATGGCTGAGAGAAAGATATAGTATGAAAGAAAAAGGAGGAAAGAAAGAAAGAAAGAAAGAAAGAAAAAATGATAGAAAGAAAAAAAGATCTAAAGCCAAAAGAAACTAAGAGATGCCAAAGAATTATAGAAAGAGAGTAAATGAGAAGAAAGGGATCAAAAACGCAGGGAGAAAGAAAAATTATAACAATCCAAATAAAAGAGAAATATAGAAGCACAGAGAGAAGACAGAAAGAACAAAAGATAGAAATAAATAATAAAAGAAAGAAAGGAAACAATGAAAGACCCAAAGAAAGACAAAAAGAAAGGAAAGCTCCCTCTATTAACGTAAGTATAAATTATGAATAAAGCAGATGTAATAAAACAATTTTTATTTAATTCGTATTTCCAAAAATCGATTTCCTGTTCTTTGTTTCAATTAACAACAATATTGACAACAATATCGGCAAAATTCTTTCGATATCAACAAGAGACGCTTATGTTTTTTTTTTTTTTTTTTGTTTTTTTTGTCTCTCTTTTCCGTTTCGTATTTCTTTATCATTTATCTCGAGTTCACATTGGTTTTAAGCTTTCGGAAAATTCATTGTTAATATTTACTATTGTATATTTCGTTCTCAAAGAAATAAACTGGCTTTTATTTAAATGCAAAAGAGAACAACAAAAAAGTTCAAATTGTCTGAATTGCAAAAATTTAAAATAAAACACGAAATTTCAAGAAATGGGGAAAACTGTGAATAAACAGAAGATTAAATTGCATTAATTTGCTTTACATTCACACACACGCGCATACATATAGACACACGCACACACATAGAGACGCACACGCATATAGATATACACGCACACATATCGATACACGCATATAAACACAAAGACGCATATAGACACATGCACATAGATACACACGCATATAGACGCACGCATATAGACACAGAGATACACGCACATAGACACACACGCAAGCACATACAGATATATATATATATAGGGTGGTCCAAAAGTAGGTAGACGGTAAATGGAAATTTTAATGAATTAATTTGATCCACAGTTAAAACAACATGGCCTTTATTTACAACAATATGGAGTCCCTGAACATTATTCAAGATGGAGACCTTCCAGATTATTCAATAGCAGTTTGTAAGTATCTTGATGAAACATTCCCTGAGAAATGGATTGACCGAAGAGGTCAATTTTTTCAATATTTATTTACGTGCAAATACCTTTGGGAAAGATATTACCCACTTCACTCCAGTTATAGGTTAATTAGTAGGATATCAATCAATTATTATCTGGATCATTTTTATAATCTAAAAATATTTTATGGTTTTAAACAACTGGCAAAAGCTTGATAAGCTGCAAAAAAATCAGTGAATCAATTGGATGGTAACTTCCACCAAGCAAAACTTTGTAATCATATATAACCAAACATATTGTTACTACTACAAGTGCCGTATATTGAACATATTACCTTAATCCATTTGTATATCTTTAAAACAGAAGAGTCTTTTGTATGTGTGGCAAATCAAGAGCCATTCACCATAAAAAAAACATACTGATAAATGTGTAATAGATTTGTTACTATGATAATCTTAGTTGGTGCAGAATTTTGACATGAAGTGTGTTTGCGCTACGTAATGCAGATGTTGTAAGATTTGAAAGCTGTATAAATTGTGATGGAGTGTCTGAGTTGATAAAATTTAATCGCATTTGTTTTATTGTACACAATAAAAATTGATTATCAATGTAATAATTGTATTAATGTTGTGGAGTAGTTTTTGCACTGAAAGTTATAATCGTGCTATGTCGTTTGCTAATCGACTTAACGCACCCAAAATGTTAGGAACTTGGTAATCTTCCACTGTAAGCTAACTCCTTAGTATTCGGCTTACTGCCAACTAATATCAACTGCCTAGTAGTTCTACTGAATTCCAATAAAAGTCTAAAGAACTCCAATGAACCATGTTCTAGTTTGATAAAGCCTAAAATAAATACTTCTAATTTCATGATTCAAGCGAACAGATTTCTAGCTTCACAGTCGTAAATAATCATTAAAAATCTGTACTTTATTTATGTTGTGAACTATAATTAGTATTCACTATTATTTTACTAGTAGTTCTTCTTGCAGCTGTATCAACTTCTATTCATTAGATAGACTAAACTATCGCCCGGTGGTATAATGGATAAGGGCTTTGAAATTTTCATCGAATTTACTTTCGCAAAAATACTCTTGGGGGAATATATGAATCTACTTTTTTCTCTCCTCAGCTATGTCTTAAATAATAAGATATGCATGACTAAATACTTATAATCTCTCATAAAAGAATTCTTGGAATCTAAAAATATTTTTGGCTTTAAATTGTAATATAGTCACTTTTCCGGCGGAAACGATTTTTCTTAAACAAAATGCTGAAACCACTGTGTCTAGACGGACGGTGATTAATGACAACTGGACGAATGTTGCTACCACGACGATATCTCGTACAAACTTGGTGATGAAAATTAAACTGCATAATTCGGCGGTTTTCACTGCAAGCGATACGCTAAACTGCAAGCGCTACACTAAACATTTCAAATCATAACATTCGGGACCACTCAGCTCCACTTTTTCATAAAAATCAGTTTCACATAATCATTTCATAATCTTCTTCATTGTAAAACAATAAACTGCAACAAACGCCTCTGTCAAAAAACAATAGACCAGTAAAATATATAAAATAAAATATAATTATATTTATATTGTATTGAACATTTTTTAATACAAATATGCACTGGTCTAATTTTATTATGACCAAAAACTAAGTAATTAAACAATCAATCAATCAATCAATCAATATATATATATATATATAAAAACTTATTTATAAATGGAACTTTGTATGTGCGTGAGTGTGTGTCCATTACCTATAGACTCCAAAACGGCTGAACCGATTTTCTTGAAAATTTACACAGTTGTATTATAAGCGTCTGTGAGTAATCCTAGCTAGGTTTTGTGTCGAGGTACCCCCGATAAATATCAAAAATCGATAATCGAAAAAATCCGGTTATAGAAGGAGTGGTTCGATTTTAATCAAATTTGATACACTTATAGACAAAGCTGTAAGAAACGATATTCAGAAGTTTCAAGGTTGCAGTTCTTACAATAGTGCAGAAAGTCGATAATATATATATATATATATAAAAGGCAAGATGTTTGTGTGTGTGTCTGTTTATCTGCCTGTATGTCTGTATTTTTTCAGCACTTTTTATTTTAGTTTTTGCTTCGGGTTTGGCTCTAAGTATAACTGTAGTTCTTAGTCTCAGCCATGATACCATTTACTCAGAAGATTTATTTAACCTTCAAAATTCAGTTTACCAGTAAATCATCCATTCCATTTTTCTTTCAGTCTACGGTTTCGCTTTAATTGGAAACAACTATTGCTTTTTAGTCTTTCATCAACGTTCAAAGATTCTGAGCTCCAGGACCATGAATTAGCCTTAAAGCTTTCATTACACCCGAGCAATGCCAGGCTATACTGCTTGTGTAAAAATGTAATTATATTTTTTTTCCTTTTTCAAAGACATCGTTGCCGACAAATAGGGACAATCTTTCAAACATTCCGTGGAGTAAGAGGGGCGTTCTTCAGTCAGATTTGTCTGCTCCCCGCATCGGGGATATCTCTATTTTACTTAAGCGTAGGCTTCAACGGTTGTGATCTGACTCTTTCAAAATCAAAATTAAAATTATCTCTAAAAATTTCTAACTGTCGGCTTAACGTCACTTCAGAGCCACCGACAGCTATCTTCCGTTACAAAATTATCTGGAACATGAGCTTCTGGCCCCAGTAGACAAAATAAATATCCCAATCCGAAAATGTTTTCCCTTTTGAACACCTGGCTGAAAATTTTCAACAAAATAAAGTTAAAAATATCTGTATCAGCAAGCGCAAATACACTTCATTACCAAAGACTTCATGCTGATCAAAAATATCGTCAAACGAATATTTAACAAAATAAATTGCAATGGGTTGAAAAACCGTAGAAAACTAATCAATCAATCAACAATTTGTTGTATGCCACTGGGACGACGACGAAGATTAAAAATTCATCCACTTTAACGGAGAAACAAATGTTATATACCCACTTCGAAGGGTATGTAATGCTTCGACGAAATTAATTCTGAATCAAAATGTCGGGTTATAAACCGCTTCTTCTTCTTCTTCTTCTTCTTCTTCTTCTTCTTCTTCTTCTTCTTCTTCTTCTTCTTCTTTCGAAAACAATGCTGCAATTCGACGATATTCCTTTCTTCAAAATGCCGGGAAACTTCTGCCTCGTCGACGAAAATAATTTTGCATCAAGTAGTCGTCTCTCATGATCGTCCCGTGTTTTCTTCTTAGAAATCACGATACTTAAACTGCTATCCATTCGGCAAGAATATGCTCGAACCGAATGTTGTTTATCTTTCACAGAAAAATGACGAAATAAACTGAACCCAAGGTGAATCAAAATGACATACTTTTTCACAACTGATGAAATCGACAGCCATCAACACTTAATATTTAAATAAAAATATTCCATTATTTTTATTTTGTTTTTAATTGGTGCTTTGGGCGTGTTGTGGAGTGGATGGGTTAGATCTACAGGGATTACACACGCATCGAGACCGCTGGCCAGCTAGCCAGACTGCCTGCTGTCTACAACTCTAGGCCAAACTCTAGACTAAACTTAAAACTGTCAAACTGACACTCTGTGATAGCTGAAATACACCTGCAACTTTCGATGAATTTTGTCTCCTCTCGAGCGTTGGTCCCTTTGACCCTGATTAGTCTAATCAAAATCCGCTAGTCACCTGCGTCGCCTAGTCCAAAATATATAACACTATATCCGGACGTATCCGATACAGTCTAACCTGAGCCTCCACCCACTCTGTTTTTGTTTGATCTCGGACTGGCCGAGGTAAGACTGCCTGTTTTCAACTGGATAGGTCAGTCCAGACTCGTGAGAGGACGGCATGTTGTTGAAACACAGTCTCTGATTCTCTGTAGCCAGCAAACAAAAGATCAGCACAACACGACAACGACACGGGTGTAGATTTATATATATTTATAACCAATTTATGTACACACTATAAACAAGATCAAAGCTAGGTGACAATAAATTAGCTGGCTGGTATTTTAGTATCACAATATAACTCTTAGTTGTAATTTCTTTCTGGAACGATGGCTTATTCAATCATCTCTAGCAGCTTGAGATTGACCGTCTTCTGCAAAATCAAAATCAAGAGCCCAATTCCTTCGATTTCGTCTTTCACGTCGATTGTATTTAAAAGACACAAAACCGGAGTAGTAACGGTAACTACGGTAATTCAATTTTCCCTCTCTGTATAAGTTTTACCAGCTCGAAATGAAAATTATATCCGTTATCCGTTTCGACTGAGTTTTCGGCCTTTCGTCGCTGATGGGGAGAGACTTTCTGTTTACCAAAATTTCAGGTAGCCGAAGACGGGAAATTCTCACGTTCCAGTTTGAGTTGAAGTCATGCAATGGTCAAAACAGGAAGACAATATTATGTCTACCTTCCACCTACACAGAATCAATCCATCGTTTACTTTTCCCGACAAAAGTTAATGCAATTTTCTCATTCTATTCAATTTTAGAGAATGTTTTGTTATTATCATTTAAATCAATAAAAAAGGAATACCAGCTACCTGTAAATTGGATTACAAATACACTTCTTGGCAATATTCCGCACAGACTAAGATATTATTTAACAAATTGACTTCGTTTATTACCAAAGTCGTGACATGCAAAGTAAAAAAAATTCAAATTGTTTGCATTTACTATTTTTAATATTTTTGTTCCAACTTCCAACTGTAATATTTCAGCGTAAATAAATTTTGCTGAAAGTGTTTTTATCAATGTTAAAGGCAACAAAAACATAATGTATCAAGCGACGATTGCAGGTCCCAAAAACATCCAGCTCCAAAAGAAAATTAGTGCATCAAGCGCCATACGCTTTATCAATCATGTCTCGAAGAGAAACCTAACTGGCTGGGAAGAAGATTCTCCCAAAGTAGGTTGCCATTACTTTCTTCAGTAGACTGGCTGAAAACCAAGACGATAGCAATCAATCTGTCCTGCCATTTAACCCATAGCCGAAGGGAAAGATGACGGTTTAATACCTTTCTCAAGAGTATTTGTGCGTAAGTCAATGCAACTAATTCAACTGGAATTCAATTTCGGCTCTTTGATTTCTTGTTCCAAGCTGATATCCACTGTACCACCATGAGAAATTCTTGTAATAAAATGGCTCAAGAGAAGAAATATTTCAAGCTAAACTGGCAAAAATAATTCCAACCAATTTTAATTTTCATTTTTTAAAGAGTTTCATTCAATTTGATTTTTCTGTTCATTCTAATGTGAAAAGAGGTTATAAAAAAGTGAGAATTAAAAGAATATCCTACAGCCCCCAAAAAATTAACTCATTAAATTCCTTGCACACACACAAACACAAACACAAATAGAGTCACAAACACACACAACCACACCTATATATATATATATAATTCACTTAACTATAAGACTCAGTATACACTCGTATTTGAGTAGACGCTTAGTTCATTAAATAATCAGTTTATTTTTTTTTCGTCTGCCGGCCTGAATATTTGAGAAATCTTATTATTCAAACCGGTAGACTAAAATAAACACATACACAGTTTAACAATGAAACGGAGCATCAACTACAAATAGGCTTAAATATTAAAAAATTGCCCGCCTAATAAAATATAAAATCATGCACTCTCTCTCTTTATATATATATATATATATATATATATATATATATAATCATGCTATATATATATATATATATATAGTCATCCGCAGACAGATCGGTTTTGCTGTATCACAGCTTATCAGTACGGTTATATATGAAAAAGCGATACATAATTTTTTATATTTCAAGGGCAATATTGGGAATAATGTATGACAAATCGATAAACGTTTTTGTGTGCGATGATGTCCTAAATCCGTCACATGAAATTTCTTTCAGTTAGTCATACATTTTTCACCAATATATATATATATATATATATATATATATATATATAATGGCTGTCTACAAGGATAACCATTATTTATGCTTATTCATCTCTTTATTCTCTATGTCATTGTTTCATTGTTATTGCTCAATTGAGACCTCGGGAGGATCATGGGTTCGTATGTGGCTATTCAGACCAACTAACACCTTGTATATGTGCTGAATGCTTTTAATTCATGTGTCTTCGATCTGTGCGTGATTACCATACTCTGGCATATTAAACTTTAGGTCACTTCCATATTTGCAGTCAAAAGTCAAGTCTGGTAAGTATCTCTATTGAAAATAGCTATATCATAATTAAATTGTTGGTATATATATGCAATTACCTATGTCTTTCTCGTTCTACTTTAGATGGGTGTACTGTTGAGCAAAAACTCACATGATAAGTGATAATTCTCCATTTCAATATTTTTAAGTTTTCGTTTAGCTTTCTTTACCAAAGCGTGGTTGACTGGGGACTCTTCAGCAGATTCAACGCCGGGAGACCTACTTTTTTTCCTCTTTTCTTGGCCAATCATTTCTAGCCACAAATACTCGTAAATTGCATTCAGTCAGTGACGAAAAGAGATATTCCTTAAATCTTAGTTTTCACTTACCACAGAATCGTTTTCCTTCTTTTAATTCTCTAGAAAAAGCTACTTTAGAATACGTCATAGGTTTGCAATCGATGTATACCAAGTAAGCACTCAATATCTGCACGCTGCATGACTATTATATCAGGGATATGCCCGACCTAATATACGTTTAAGAAAGTGCCAGAAAGAACGGTAGCAATAACGCTCGAAAGTTTTATATTTTACCGATACGTCAAAAAATAGAATACCTTTTGCATCCCAGAAACTGAGGCCGTTACCTTCCCTACAGGTGAAACAGCATTGGCCTTTTTTGGCGCTGGCAAGGAGAGGTGTTTCCAAAGTATGGATTGTCTCTGTCTCTGGCTCAAAGTGATGAACCCAGCACCTACAATTGGTTATGAAACGTTTAAGGGAATCCGCTTGATCTGCTTCAAACAATGTCAAATGTGTCTGTGGTATGATCAGTCTGGTGAGCTATTGATAGGATTTTTTAATAGAGGTCGCGACTACATTATTATGCTAATTAATTTAAACAACAGATTTAGTTTCCTTTTTTTCACCATACGGTCAGTTTTAGACCAACTGTTGTGACAGGGTGTAATCAATTTTTATTTTGTCCTCAGAATAGGTCATTTGCAGTAGTGCGCAGCATTGTGAATCTACGTATGATGAAATTTGTTTAGTCTTTAAAAATATTGCGTCATCCGTGATTACATCGGATTTTTTTCACGCCCAGACACTAATAACTTGACTGTCGATTAGTTATTCTACGGCTATTGTCTGCGATGGACGTTACTCCAAACAAAAAATTGTAACGCTACGCGAACACACCCGCAAGCTTTACAGATTGATTATGGATATTGTTGGTGTCGGTCTATCAACTGTCAGTCTTCTCATGGAAAGCGAAGGAACAAAATTTATCCATCAGTCCTAAATGTAAATGAAAATTCGGTCGGAAGAGTAAAACAACGCTAGGAGACGACGTATACGTGATCAGTGAAAAGTGTGAAAGATCCCAGGAAGACATTATTCGTTTTGTTTCAAGTTAATTTGCACAAGGGTGTAGTTACTTTTGAAGCTGCCTTTGAACAGTCAAATGTCAGTTAATATGAATAGAAACAATGAAGCTATTAAAAGAGTTGTAATTAAAGCAAGCAGGATTTCATAGCTCCAGCATGACCTTTTCATTGTCAGCCATTGAAATTTTCAGCCCACCCTCATATAATTGTTTTACTTTGCTATTGTCTTATAATTGCCTTGTATTACATTGTTCGTTTCATGTATTATTTTGCTGTCGTTTAAAAACTTTTAAAATAAGCTGTCTTTTTGTTCTTCTTTTTCTTCTATGTGCCCTGTCCCTTCAGGACGTTGGCGATCATGGTTCTCCACGTCTCCCTATCCCTTGTGTTTCTTAGTATGTTTGCTCCTGTTACACCTCGCAACCCTCGTTCCGTCATCCACCTGATCAGGCCCTGCAAATATGTTATCCGCTGCCTTCTTCTGTCTCTTTTTCCTTCTATCTGGCCAGTTAGTATCAGGTTCTCCAAGCTCTCCTTCCTTATTGTATGTCCCAGGAACTTCAGTTGTCTCTTCCTGATGCTCAGTATTAATTTCCTTTTTGTTGCCATTCTTTCCAACACCTCATCGTTGCTTGCATGCTCAGTCTACGATATCAGCAGTATCCTTCTATAGAACCACATTTCCGCTGCTTCAAGTTTTGTCCTCATTTTCGATGATATTGTCCAACATTCACTGCCGTATTGAAGAACTGACATCACATAGCAATCCAGTACTCTTTTTTTTTTTGTTTCTAGTGAAATTTTCCTGTGTGTTAGTATTTTACACAGCTTCTGGAACGCGTTCTTTGCCACTGCAATGGCCCAACTGAACAGAAACAAAGCAGCTGTTCCAGACGGCGTCGTAATAGAGCTGCTGATAGCCCTGGAAGAATACGGCATAGAAAAAAATTACCGGCATAATAAACGAAATTTAAAATAGTGGAATAATACCAGACGAGCAATGCAAGTCTTTTTGTTATGTTCCTTAAATCTTGTTTTACCAAACATTTAGCTCTGAATTGTTTCCATCTGTCGCTGCTACTTATTTCTTTTATAATCATATCGTCCCAAGCTAGACATTTTACTGCCACTGTTGTGCAGGGGTTACATAGGAAAAAAAGTTATGAGAAAGTATGACAGGTTATAGGGAGTGTCAGGAAGTGTGTAAGAGAAGGATGAAAATACTGATGAGAGTGGAATGGACGGAGAAAGAAGCAGGAGAGAAAGGATGCAGGTTAGTGAGATAGAAGATGACTATTGACTTTACATTTAAATTCTTGGAGATTGTAGCTGTCAGGGAAGTAAGTAAACAGAAGGGAATTCCACAGGCGGCAAGTGCGAGAAAAGAAGTTGCGTTTATATTTTATTGGTTTTACATTAAAAGGGTGGGACCTAGTTGCTAATCTTGTGGCTCGATTAAATTCATATATAAGGCGCACCAGTGAGCTAAGTTCATCGGACCGTGAAAGTATTTGTAGAAGAGACATTTTATGTTTTTCCTGTGAATGTCAGATTTTCCAGTCATTCTTTCCTTAATTTAATTTCAGTTGTCTCTTCCTGATGTTAATTTCAGATTCATTTTGATTTCATTGTCTTTAAAACTTTGTCGTTGCTCGCATGTTTGGTCTATGGAAGCCACACGATCCTTTTATAGAGTTATATTTCTTTTGTATCAAGTCTCGTCTTCATCTGTGAGGAGATTGTCCAGTACTCACAGCCATATACAGAGAACTGTTATTACGTAACTGTTCAGTACTGTTTTCTAGCTATTTTGTCTGCTTTTTAATACTTTGCTTAGTTTTTAGAATGCATCTTCATCTATCCCAATTCTCCTTCGGATTTCCATGTCACCCTTTTCAGCATCTATTAAAACCCTTACTAGATATTTAATTTTGTACACGATTTTAATTTCAGTATCTCCAATTTGTAATTTGCATGTTGGGCTAGGGTCCATATCTATTACTTTTCGGAAGACATCTAAGATTTTGTGAACCGATAATGTTTTTCTGTATGAATATTGAATCATTCTGAAAGATGATGGTGATGTTCTAAAATTTTCAAAAGCTTCGAGTATTTTACGACATAGAAACACCATCTCAGATTAACATCTGTGTTATAGCTTTAGACATACTGCGATAAGTTTTTCTGTGGTAAAAATTATGCTTATATTTAATGTGAGAAAAAAATCTTCAATAATTTATTTATCTGTAATCAACATGTATATAGTCAATGTAATAGACATGTTATATCTTTGTTTAGTTAACATAAACACCTACAGAAACAAGCAGGAGAAAATAAAGCATGATTTCTGGTCGTATTTTTTCTAAAATCACGCCTATACAAATATGTTGTATCCCGAGATCTAATAATGAGATTCCTAACCTCTACATCCTTGGCCATTACTCAGTTGGTCTTATCTGTTTACAATGGACACAGCAGCCATGATTTGTCAGTAATAAAAAAAATTCTCTTTCAAAATCTCTCACAAAATAGGCTACAGTATTTTGGTTATGGTCTGTGCATACACCGCTTAATATAAGATTATAGTAACGTAGCTTCCTTGGACATTACTTTTATAGATATTTTAATAAAATTACACTTTGTGTTATTGTTATTTTATTATCCAATACCTTTGTTTGAAAACGTTACTATCATTTGTAGCATGAAAATTAAAATTTTTCCAGGAAATCATAATTATTCTTCAGTGGAAATTTCTCGGCTTCCGCTAGTAAAGTTATAAATACTTTAGTAATAGAACTGTAGCAAATAACACAAGCCACATAACTTGAGTGTTACCAACAGAAACAAAAACTAAAACGGATAGAACATGTAACACGAATGTTTACATTTTACACTGCTTCAAATAAAGTGCTAAGAAGGAAAGCCTCATCAATTCAAAAAAGAGTGATAAAAGCCACTGGACAAGAGAAACAAATTTTCTGGAAAAATTGTTGAAAATATAATTGTATTAATGCCAAATGTTTCCTCGTGAGGAAACATATAATATTATTGTTATGGTTTATAAAATGGCGAGTGTTCTAAAAATAGAAAAAGATAGACACACTGACGCCAAGAATTCAAAATTGGGCGGCAAAATAAGGAACCGTTTCTTTTGGTAGGAGTAAGAGTAGGAGTAAGAAGTAGGAGTTAAGGACAGTAGTTTTGTGTAGGAGATTTGAAAAGGGGAACACGCTAGTGAGTTGACCACTAGAGTCCAGAAGGGATAGGCACGTTTACTACTAGCATCGCACAGTGAAGAGAATTTAGCTAGTCTGCTCTGTATCCACACAAAATCTAAAGGTTGTAACTTGATGTAAAAACCTAAAGTTTTATACCAAAAATAAACATCATTAATTCAAGTTTGTGTTATCTTCTAATTATACCAAAAATGTGACAACATAACATTATCATTCATTTCAATGAGTAATGAATTAGAATCCTCTCACTACTGGCGTATGAATACATTCTATATCACACGCTAAAAGTCTGCATCCTTCTAGCTCAGAGGTAGAATCGCTGACTGACGCCAATTCGGTCGGGTTTCAATCCTGGCTAAAAAGCAATCGGAATTCTAACCGTACTGATCAGCTGTGATACAGCGAAACAGATCTGTCTGCGTATGTATATATATATATATATATATAAAATGTTGAGATGTGATGATGCTAAATACCAACTGGTTTCAGTGATTTCTGCTAATATGATAAACAGAATTTTGCCGTAAAGTGCTCGATGTCGAGATAAAGCGTTAATAGGATTAGAGTGAATGTGGAAAAGTTATCTGAGCAGAGTCATGCCGACTTCGTAGTTTCGTCAAGGCACCATTATGATTTCTTCACTCGTCAGGACATATTTGAATCTGATATATATATATATATATATATTATAAATTATGTTTTAGAACATGTACATAATTTCTTCTGTATATGTCCTCTTCTCTACAATCATATGGCTGTTTCAGTGTTTAGACTCAAACACTTCATCGGGAGAAATAAAGGTTTGGAATCATTCTCTGGTTATATTTGGTTCGTTGTTGTCGTGGGGGTTGGTTGGGATTATTGGTAATTAAGTGAATGTGTCTCTCGTTTTGAAGGTTAGACTTTTGAAGAATCTGGTGTGTAAGTGTGAAATTGTTGATTAATGGTATTATCTGTTGGAATGTACGTTTTATCGGTCGGGTATATCTTTTGGTTAGAATTTCTAAGAGGGCGGCGTGTTCATTGGTTATTTAAATTCTAACCAAGATATACCCGATGAAGTGTTTGAATCTAAACACTGAAACAGCCATATGATTGTAGAGAAGCCGACATATATAGAAGAAATTATGTTCATGTTCTAAAACATAATTTATAATAAATATTCACAGCTCTATACATCATATGTCGAGCACTGCTTTAAATTAATGTTTTGGACGGAAATTTTTTTTTCTTTTTTCTCTCCTCATTCTATACTCACTCGGATATATATATATGTGTGTGTGTGTGTGTGTGTGTGTGTGTGTGTGTGTGTGTGTGTGTGTGTGTGTGTGTGCGTGCGTGCGTGCGTGTGTGTGTGCATAAATATAAAGAAACACTTGGATATATCTGTAATTAAATATAATAATTTTTATGATTTCATGCATAGTCGAGTGTGTGTGTGTGTGTGTGTGTGTGTGTGTGTGTGTGTGTGTGCAAACCAGGTACGTAAACACGAGCAGATAGTTGCATACATGCGATGATATATCTCTATTTTCTGAATATCGAATAATATTAAAGAGAGAATAATTCAAATCAATTGCATCAATTACTGTTCGAAACATGTTTCTGTTTATTGGATTGATCGAAAGTGATTTGCAGGGGGCAATTTATTATTTGCGATTGAAACATGTGTGGGCGCGGTAAATTCTTTGCCGTTGAATCAAGTTCGCACTAACGCGAACCTTATATAGATTTTCACTTATTTTAATTTCACACATTTATTGTTTATTTATCCCACTTTTCAATGTGATTCCACAGATTTTTATGTCTATCAAATTATTCAGATAGATAGATAGATAGATAGATAGAACAGTCTTGCAGCTCATTCTACGGCTTAACACTTCCAAATCATAAAGATCAGAAACCATAATAGCTGCCCGATATAATCTCGGAATATTTATTATTAGGAACAGTAGTAGTACTAATAGTAGTAGTAGTAGTAGTAGTAGTAGTAGTAATAGTAGTAGTAGTATTTCCACTGATTCATGTTGTAAATATATATTTCCTTCCTGGTCTCAACTGTAGATTTATGGTCAGAAATAGCTTTACGACATTTTGTAAGGGTCATTAAAAAAAAACTAAGCTCACGCCCATTTTACATAGAAAAAGCTCTTCGTAGTGTGTGGGCTGTTTTAGTGAGTACAATATTTTATATTTCTTTAGGACATGGGCAACCAGTAATCCCTTCAGTGTGTATATCGGATTCTTATCCAATCAATCCGAGGACTCCAACCACAACTAGGATTACTGATGTCTTCATTTGACACATTTTTTAGATTTCTATTTCAAGATCCTTATATTTTGATAGTTTTTAGATGCTCGGCAGCTAAGACATATTTAGGAAAGACTTGATAGTAATCAAGAATCTTTACTATCAGCAAACCGCTTGCATACGGACAGGTAATGAATTGAGTGGATATAAAAAGATAGAAAGGGGCGCAAGACAAGGATGTGTCTTTTTACCGGATCTGTTCAACTTGTACAGCGAGAATATTTTGAGGAACCTAGAAGTTATGCCTGGATTCGTAATCAGAGGCCACAATTTAAACAACCTAAGGTACGCAGATGATACAGTGCTGATAGCAGACACAGAAAAGAAACTACAAGACCTCCTACAGAAGGTAGCTGAAGAGAGTGACAAGAAATGACTATAAATAAACTGCAAGAAAACAGAATGGATGGTCATCAGTAAAAAGGGCAACCCAATATGCCAAATACAGGTCGGGGATACTAGAATCAAGCAGGTACAAAAATTTAAATACCTGGGAAGTTTTATAATAGAAGACGGAAAGTGCGACACAGAAATCTGAAAGCGAATTGGCATAGCGAAAGAAGCATACCAGAAGTTGAGTAAAGTATTAAGAAACAGGACAATTTCGCTAGAAACAAGGAAGAGAGTACTGGATTGCTACGTGCTGTCCGTCCTTCAATATGGCAATGAATGCTGGACAATATCATCAAAGATGAAGGAAAAACTTGAATCAACTGAAATGTGGTTCTACAGAAGGATGCTGCGAATATCATGGATCGAGCATATGAGCAATGATGAGGTCTTGGAAATGATGGAAACAAAAAGGAAATTAATACTGAGTATCAGGAAGAAACAGCTGAAATTCCTGGAACATGCAATGAGGAAGAAGGGCTTGGAGAACCTGACACTAACAGGCCAGATAGAGGGAAAAAGAGACAGGGGAAAGCAATGGATAACATATTTGAAGGACCTAGTCAGGTGGATGACGGAACGAGGATTGCATGGTGTAACAGGAGAAGGCGTGCTCAAAGCCACCAGGGATAAGGAAACATGGAAAGCCATGATCGCCTAAGTCCTGAATGGACAGAGCACATAGAAGAAGAAGAAAATACATTACAATCTACATGGACGACCATGTCAATAAGAAAGAGCATTCTGTTCTTGTGATCATTCTGTATTATTATTATTATTATTATTATTATTATTATTATTATTATTATCTATTTCTCCGCTAACTATTTCGTTTTCACCCGGTGATCTGGCATTAATATCTAAAATGTCAGTCATATGCAAACAGCACATTTCTCAGAATGTTTACAAAGCCAAGCAACGCGAACTTAAGAGGCGAAGTTATTTATTCTGACTTTGTCATGTAAGTATTTAGGTTCGTTTGTGTACACCCCAACGAAATTTTTATTGTTACTAATTTGTGAATGAAGAATATAAACCTCTGTTCGTGAAAATACCACCATTATAACTCCGCCCAATGTCACAATGACCTGGCCAAGTTAGAGAATCTCTTATTCTTAAACAAGCAAAGGACTATCAATAGACCTCGCAGCCTATTCAAGCCTAACAGAATCTCCCCCTCACTTTATCGCATCTTTCCCACTATTTCACAAAACGAAAAAAAGAAAGAAGAGAAAAGTAATCTACAAAAGCATGACAATATTAAAATTATTTAATTACAAACGCAGACGAGACACAATTAAATGTCTTTTTGTCGGCCTGCCAAATCGACACCGAACGCTTTCAGTTTGATTTCAATCCGGAAAGAGTGGAAAGGG
Organism: Ascarosepion bandense; assembly: GCA_037127315.1. NCBI lineage: Eukaryota > Metazoa > Mollusca > Cephalopoda > Sepiida > Sepiidae > Ascarosepion > Ascarosepion bandense. The sequence goes on from JBBBDQ010000397.1 coordinate 3,581,582, forward strand.
TGTAGAGAAAACCAGCAAATATTGACTAGCCTCTCTAAATCTGACATGTGGAGATCATACAAGCTATGTTTGCTTTGTATTCTCGACGCGCTTCTCCTTGCGTTTGGATCCGCTCTAACCGGTAGCTAGCTCCATTCAAAGCCTTGTTTAACATCCTCCCACATTTTTTCCTTTTTCTTTCAAGTAATGTTTGATTTGTTGGCACGTTGGTAACGTTACACAACACAAACGCCACCACACGAAATGCCAGAGGATTGAGATATTAAAGGGGAAACCAAACCCTGCCCGCTGACCTCTCGTCTCGTTTTGATATTCTGAGGCTGAGTGAAAACAAAGACTTTATTGACTATGGTGTAAAGGGAGGCTTTAGTTTTAGTATCTGCGATTGGCTATTACACACGAATATTATTGAAGGTCCATTTCTAAATATACATGTATAACCGTTTCTGACCGGTTATTTTCTTCTTCAATGTCATTTGTCTCGTCAGGACGTATGTTACTAGGACTCTCAACCTCATCCCAACTTTGTAGCTCCTATTAACCAGTTTTTTCCATCTCTCTTAATTCCTCTTCTGCTAACCATTTACATAATCTCGTAAAGTACTTTATCCGCTGATTTCTTTTGTCCCACTTCAGTATGTGCTGTGAGTGCCAAATTCTCTAAGCCTTCTTTCTTCATTATTTAACCTAAAATTTTAGATTGTCTCTTTCTGATTCTAAGTATAAATGACTATTTAGTCTCCATTAAAAACAAAATAAAACGTTTACGCGTATGTTCGTTACATGATAGTCTCAGCATCCTTCTGTAGAGCAAAATTTCTGTTTCCTCAAGATTCTTCTTTGTAAGTATTCACTGCCTAATAGTTGAACGGATACTACATAAAAGGTTAGTATTTTTTCCTTTTTTTCTTTGCTTAGCTTTTGAAGAGCATCTTTCACCATTCAAATGCTTCTTCAGAGTCTGGTGTCAAATACCCATTTTGTAGTTCGCATCTTCTGAGGCCTATTATACGAGAGTGTAATTAACGAATAAATCACTTCATACAAACACACATATATATATGTGTTTAACGAAGATTAACGAAATTGGTTATAAACAACCGACAATTTGAAATTATTTGTTTGAACATTATTTTTGATCAATACTCGTATTTAAGTAGATATTCTGTTTATAATCAAACAGTATTATGTATTTATTTCTACCGGCCTGATTATTTACGATAAATCTTTGTTACGAAAATGTGTGTCATTCCCCTATGTGGATAGGTTCGAATCCTGCCGAATGACACAGATTTTTGTAACAAACCTTTATCGTAAATAATCAGGCCGGTAGAAATAAATATGTAATTCTGTTTATTTATAAACAGAATATCTACTTAAATACGAGTATCGATCAAAAATAATGTTCAAACAAATAATTTCACATATGTGTTTGCAATCAAAATGGGAGAAATCCTCATTAAAGATTTCACCTCTAAATATTGCTTTCTTAGACTAATAATATTACTGAAGTCAGGATTCTATCTATCTTATTTAAATGTATATATGTATATATATATATATATATATGTATGTATGTATTTATCTGTAGACATAGGATTGAAAAGTAACTTCTTCATATAAAGATATTTATAATATATTTATTAATTATATTTTTTCCAATAAATTGATATGAGAGAAAAGCGTTTAGCATGAGGTTTTGTCTAAAATTTGATATAGGCACTATATTTCGCTACCAGCTTCTCGAGCCGCCCAGGAAAATCATCAAATAATTTCACCAGGAACTCTTCTGCTATGAAAAATATTACTTCTTGTATTCCCCTTTCAAGTTCTTACAAAGTCTTGGTTTAGTATAGCAGATTTACTCCTTTAACCAACCCCAAAGAAAAACGTCTCAGGGTATTAAATCAGGAATCCTGGCTGGCCAGTCACACATAAAATATAGAGTTACTTTTTAATTACCCTGTATATATCTAATATATATATATATATATATATATATATATATATATATATATATTCGTCATCCACATACAAGTCTGATTTACTGTATCAAAGCTCATCACTGTGGCTTGATATCCACTTGCTTCTGGCCGGGATCGAAACTCGACCGATTTGGTGTCAGTCGGAATCACTAAGCCCTTTGGAATCAGAGAAGGAAAAATTTAGCGTGTTATATATAAGTGGTGTATACACAGGCCACTCACCGAAAGAACTCAATTAATTTCTGAAGAGTAATGCATAAATCGCGGATGTGGCAACTGTTTTAATTTAAAACTTCTATATATATATATTTATATATATATATATTATAAGAAAGTGAAAGAACACGTATATTAAAAATCGTTGTTCAAGCATTTACTTTTATAAAGAGTGCTCGATACAGAGTAGGGTTTAATATTGTAATTAATTACGATATATATATATATATATAAAATATAGAAATGAAATAGCTTTTATTAAAATTATAAATTATTTATTATTATAAAGTTTGAGGGATCGATGTCAATAGTATCATCTATTTACAGAGCCAAATATGTATACTTTTTCAAATAAAACTCCAAAAACTATATTCATTTTATGGTCATTTTGGCGAGAAAAAATCTCACTTCTTCATCAACGATTAAAAAATCTTATTCACATATATGTATCTTATTAGAATACATTCTTGTATATCTATATCATTCAAATTTATCTATCCTATTCAAATATTTCTACCCTTTTCAAAACGTATCTATCTATCTATCTATCTATCTATCTCGGCTTTCTGGTCAACTGACCATCGCATAGCCTAAAACTTGCACTTTCTGATTGGTGAGGTTGGAAGGCGCAATTGCTCTATTTGTTTCTATATAAGTAGATGACTGTCTTCAAGTGTTTCTTTCTTACTTTATGTTTCATTTTCTTGTTTTTATGTCAGTTTTTTCTTGTCTTAACTGCAAATTCCTTCCTGGTCGAGTGGTTTAGACGCGTTAGACTAATTGACAGTTTACCCTAGGTCTAGGGCACGCAATTTCAAATCCTACCAGAGGAAGGGTATTGTTTATAACGAAATTTCTCGAATATTCAGCCCAGAATATATATATAAATATACTGTTTAAATATAAAAAACAAAGTAACTACTCAAATACGAATATCTATAGAAAATAATGTTCAAAGAAATAAATCATATATATATATATATATATATATATATATATATATAATCGTTTCACTCAAAGCAACCAAGTATAGCCACTGGTGTACAGTGGGAGCTACATATGAGAAGAGTGAAAGGTTACTTAAGAAGAATGCGAAGAGAAAGGGGGACCGGTTACAGGGCGTGTCAGAGAAATGTTAAGAGAAGGATGGAAATACTGATGTGAAGAGAGTTGCGTAAGAATAGGCTGAAAAGAGACAAGAACAAGGTACAGGGGTGTTGGGAAAGTATAAGAAAAATATTGAAAGTCAAGGGGATAGACAATGGCAATTGACGTTGCATTTACACGTTTGAAGATTGTAGCTGTCAGGGAAGCAAGTATACAGAATTGAAGTTCCACGGGAAGGAAGTGGGAGAAAAGAAGCTGAGGCAGTAGAAATGGCAACAGCATTTGGTTGTTATTGCTACTCTGTTTGCTAGACTAAATTCATGTAGAGGGGGCACCAGGGAGCTAAGCTCATCGGGGCAGCAGCTGTGAAAATATTTAAAGATAAAGGAGAAAGTCACAAACCTGTCAGTGAGAAAGTGAATAGAGTTGAGCTGCCCTGTTAGAATCAATTATATTGCATATTCTCCTCTGATCCTGTCGAGATGAATAGCAAGGGCACCCTACCAGATAGGTCAACAGTATTCAATTCAAGGGCGGATGGTGGAAGATGGATTCAGGCGAGAAAAACTTTCTGACTCGACACAGTCACCTAAGATTCTTAGCAGGAGATTTAGCTATTGATTCAATGTAGTCGTTCCACTTGAGGTAGGTCAGGCCGAAGAGGCGCAGTGTATTGCTTTCGGGGAGACTAGTTTGATCCATGCTGATGAGGGGAGAGTAGGGACTGTCTATAGTGATTAATGGATATTAGCTTCATTTTGAAAGCATTAGAACGGACAAGCCATTTCTTACTCCAGTCCACCACAGATTGGAGATATTTTTCAAGATCAGTACCCAGGTTATCACTGACCGCCTTAGCAGATTTCTTACTGAGGCAGGAGTAAATGGTGGTGTCATTAGCGTAAATGCCTACTTGGCATTTGATCACATCAGGGAGATCGTTGATAAAGATAAGAAACAGGATCGGACCTAGGATAGAGCCCTGGAAGATACCCACGTTCGTGGGATAGGATATGGAAGCATGCCTGTTCAAAACGAGCTACATTATGCGGTTTGATAGGAGATATTTGATCAAATCAGACAAGCGTCCTCTAATGCCATAGACTTGTAGCTTGCCCAGAAGGCTTGGATATATTTAGGGTAACAGCTCGAGCTTCGTCGTTCTTATCGAGTATATATATATATATATATATATATATATATAGCCGAGTGAGTATAGAATGAGGAGAGAAAAAAGAAAATTTTTTTCCGTCTAAAACATTAATTTAAAACAGTGCACGATATATGATGTATAGAGCAGTGAATATTTATTATAAATCATGTTTTAGAACATGTACATAATTTCTTCTATATACGTCCTCTATATTTCCATATGTATATGTCCATATATATGTCCTCTATATATATATGTCCATATATATGTCCTCTATATATATATGTCTATATATATGTCCGCTATATATATATGTCCATATATATGTCCTCTATATGTTCATATATAGAAGAAATTATGTACATGTTCTAAAACATAATTTATAATAAATATTATATATATATATATATATATATATATATATATATATATATATATATATATATATTAATTGTTTAATTACTTAATTTTTGGTCATAATAAAATTAGACCAGTGATTATTTGTATTAAAAAATGTTCAATACAACTATATTGTAGAAATTTTGAATATTTTTCATTTGTAAACTAGTTTTTACGCTACTAGAAGTAGTGTCTTCAGGCGATTTTCAATGACTGATTTTACATTTAACCGTTTTTTTTTTCAAAATGCTCACGTATGAACTGTTGAATGGAAGAACGGAAATATGACTAAGTGGAAACATACTAAAAAATGGCTATTAGATTCATACAACTATAGCTAAAAACGTAATAATTTCTTTTAATTTTAAAGACTGCGAGTTCAAAAATTCCCTACCACGTGAGCATTCGAAAACCCACCGTTACATGAGCGTTCCTAAAACGGTAAAATCAGTTATTGAAAATGGTCTGAAGACACCAGTCATGGTAGAAACCTGGATTGCGTAATAACTCGTTTACAAATGGAATATATATATATATATATATATATATATATATATATATATATATATAGTCATCCGCAGACAGATCTGTTTCGCTGTTTCACAGCTCATCAGTACGATTAGACAGCCGATTGCTTTTTACCCAGGATTAAAACCCGACCGAATTGGCGTCAATCGGCGATTCTACCCCTGAGGTACTGGTGCTCGGTAGAAGAAGGCGGACTTTTTAGCATGTATATTATTATTATAAACGCCCAATACCTGAGAGTGTTCTAATTCATTGCTGAATGAACGATGCGTAGATGCCAGAGTAGCTACTGTTTTTCAACGTCTACCATTCTTCCAGAGAGCTCAAAAACAATACAAAACCTCAAAGTAAGATCCTCTAACATCAATGATCTTTTTGTAACATTCCAGCTACTTCTTGGAGAACCCCACACCACGTTACCCTGAAAGGTTTGTTTAGCAAAACTTCTTAAGGCAACCAATTTCCCTATTTCACGTCCATAAAACATTATTCTATCAGCAGTCGTGATTATTTCATAGGCTTTTGATATGTTCGGTGTCAGTCTTGGCAAAAACATACGAAAGGACTAAGACTTCTTTTTTAATGAATTCACCCGAAGGAAGAAGATAATACAACTAACAGACAAATGGATAGTGAAAGCGAATGAAAAGACTTCACTAAAGAAAGAGGACAATAAAAGAACAGGTTTCAGGAGGAAAGAATTTATCGATTGATGGAGCATCTGATTTTTTGAAGATTGCAAGTAGCAGAAAATAGAATTCCATGAGTGAGAATTGCGAGAAAAGATAATATTAGAATAGAACTTCCGTTATATCTAACTAATTCGACAGAAAAAGTGTGCAACTTATTTGCCAATCTAGTCAGTCAGACAGTTAAGTGCCATACGCGATACACGCTTGGGCGATCATGTCTCGAAAGAGACATGACTGACTGGGCAGAAGATTATCCTGCAGTAGGTTGCCATTGCTTTCTGCGGTAGACTGGTTGCCGACCAAGGCTATAGAACCCAATCTGTCCTGTTATTTAACCCATAACTGGAAGGAAGAGACGGATTATTACCTTTCCCAAAGGTATTTGCGCGTAAGCGAATGCAATGAATTCAATTGGAATTTGAACCCGGCTCCCCGATTTCTCGTTCCGAGCGTAGAACCAGGAGAAAGGATTGTTAGAGCAGTTGCCATGAAAATACTTTTAGAAAAGACAGAGGGAAGCCACATCACATCAGTGAGAAAGTGACAGAAAGCAAGCAGCCACATCAGGATCGATTATATTACGGATCCTCCTTTGGATTTTGTCGAGATGCTCAAGATGAAGACCAGGAGAACCTGATCAGATATGACAAGTTTATTCAATGCACAGACAAATTCTAAAGTTATAAATGAGCAGAATGGATTTTGACATGAAAAACTACGTTACCCAACACAGTGACCCAAACTTTCTAGCAGTAGATGCAGCTATAGTTTCGATGTAGTCATTCCATTTAAGGCAATTTGAGAGAGTGAGGCCAAGTTTTCGGAATGTGTTTATCTCTAGAAGGCTAGTGTCATCTATTCTGATGGTAGGTAGGAAAGCATCTCTATAGTCAGTTAATTGCCATACGTGATACGCGCATTGGGCGATCATGTCTCTTTCGGCGACCTACCTCTTTGAATCTGGTATAGTATGTGGTCTACGTCTTTGATTCTGCTATAATATGTTAGTCAGTTAAGTGCCGTATGTGATACACACTTCGGCGATCATATCTCGAAAGAGACATGACTGACTGTGCAGAATAGTATCCTGCAGTAGGCTGCCGTTGCTTTCTGCGGTAGACTGGTTGCCAACTAAGGCTAAAGAATGCAATCTGTCCTATTATTTAACCCATAACTGGAAGGAAGAGACGGATTGATACCTTTTCCAAGGGTATTTGTGCGTAAGTGAATGCAAGGAATTTAACTGGAATTCGAACTCGGCACCCCAATCTCTATAGTGTTTAAATGAAAAACATCTTCGTTCGAATGACAAAAAACACTAGTAACTACTTACACAAAACTATCAGACAAATAAACATAGTAAAATTGACGAGGGATTTCATATGTTAAGAAAAGCAAAAGAACAGCAAATAAGCAAGAAAAACAATATTGAAATTTGTGCGGACGCGGATAGAGGATGATTTTTTAATTTCTTAAAATAATGGCTTCTACTCTGACCAACTTAAATCACTGGTGCCCCCTAGATGTGAATTTGCACGAGATACTAGATTGGCAACTAGGTCCCACCCTTTTACAGTGAAACCGATGAAATGTAACCGCAATTTCTACTCCAACAGCTTCTTTCCTCGCACTTCCCGCCTGTGGAATTCCCTAGCGCATGCTTGCTTCCCCGACGGCTACAACCTCCAGGAGTTTAAATGTAAGGTCAATAGACACCTCCTAACACACTAACTCACACCCACTCTCTCCAACTATCTCCCTATGTACATCCTAAGTCGTCTATCACCCTGCTTCTGTCATTTCCTATACCCAATCCCTCTATGTAACCCCCTGCTCTATAGTGGCAGTGGAATCCCTTGCTTGGGGTGACACAATAAAAAAAAATCCTTAAGTTGCAGCAGTGATTCCCAGACGATGCGGCGGTCCTCATAGGTACGACGGAAGAAGAGCACAAGTGAGGCGGATTAATTTTAAAACAATCAAAGATTTAGAAACAGTTTCGGGAAATTTAAATCGACCGGTTCACACTCCACCCACGTCTATTGAACAGGTGAAGAGGCTCATCCCTTGTTTCCTGTTTAGGATGCGGTTTCCGGTTTTCTCTTTTCCAATCTTCTCACTCCTATGTAGCCCCTGCACATCAGTGGCGTTACCGCCTTGCTCGGGGTGATATGATTAAAAAAATAAAAGAAATAAATGATTTAAAAATTTGAAATGTTATTATGGATTTTTTTTATAATTGCTTGTATGAGTCTTAATATAAATACTTTACAAATAATTATTTTACCGATTTTATCATTGCAGTATTTTTAATTATATCAAGTATTATGAATAGAGTAACTAGAGTCCTCAAATTTGAGGAGACAGTTATCAATGATAAGGTTCTGACTTCGAATTCGCGGTTATCTTTCTTGAATCCTCTATTTGTATTGTAGCTGCTTGCACTTTATAGCTGTGAATTCCCTTTGGTGTGTCGCGATCAAATATTAATTCAGAAAATACAGTCTAGAGAAAAAGTAGACTTGAAAACATTGGTTGTAGGTATATAAACTAGTACAAATATAAGAAAAATAGTATTACATAGTTATTATGCGATTTGAAAATAAGGGAAAAAAAAGTCATTTTTAAAAGATAAATTTTTTTAAAAATCGTCAAAATTTTAACATTTAACATTCATTTGAGAATAGGATAAAATTAAGTAAAGAAAAGTAAATGAAATGTTCATCCAGGTAACGTATCTGATTACCACTTTAAAATTCTGGTTAAATAATCTCATTAGTCAGGAACGCTTTTTCCCATTGTAAAATTTCCTAATCCATTAAAAAGACATTAACGATTTTCATCATTCAGCTTTTCTTCCTCTTTTATGTCTCGGTCGGTATATTTTAGTTTGATCACATCTATCTATCTATCTATCTATCTATCTATCTATCTATCTATCTATCTATCTATCTATCACACGAATCGACAAATAGAACACCAGCGCATTTATTTTCTCTATAGAGACCAATGTACGAACGACGGAAGATCGATCTATCTATCTATCTATCTATCTATCTATCTATCTAAATCGGACAAACGTTTTCCTCTGACATGAAGTGAAAAGAGTATACTGAATCATATGGTGTGTCTGCATCTAAGAAAGATGGTTTCCGTTGTTGTGTTAGAAAAGAAATCTTACATACTTGTAAGTCTACCATTTGTCCATATTTTGAATATTTCTAACACATCTGGCATATATTTTAAATTTCTTCATAAAATATAGGTATATATGCTAACGACACTACGGTTTACTCTCGTCTCGATCAAAAATCTACCGAGGCTGACAAAACAAACTTCGCTGCCGAGCTTGAAAAGGACCTTCAATCCGTGGTGGACTGAGGTAAGAAATGGCTCGTAAATTTTAATGCTTCCAAAACGAAGCTGCTATCTATTAACCATTACAAACAATTGTTCCTCCCGCCCATTTCTTTCCCTGAAAGTAAAACACTGCGCCTCCTCGGATTAACTCTCACATCAGATCTCAAGTGGAATAACTATATAGAATTCGTAGCTAAATCCGCTGCTGAGAAAGTCGGTTCTCTGTGCAGGGCCAGGAAGTATTTCCTGTACGAAACAATCCTGCACATATACAAATCTACCATCCGCCCGTGCATTGAATATTGCTGCCATATCTGGTCGGGTGCTCCTGCTATCCACCTAGGTGTCCTTGACAAAATCCAACGGAGAATCGGTAATGTGATCGATCCCGACTTGGCAGCTAGGATATAATCGATTTTTCACCGACGCAGTGTGGCTTCCCTGTGTCTCTTCTACAAATACTTTCACGGCTTATGCTCCGATGAACTTAGCTCACTGGTACCAGTATATATGAATTTACTCGAGCCACAAGATTAGCAACTAGGCCCCACCATTTTACTGTGAGACCGATAAATTGTAAACGCAAATTCTACTCCAGCAACTTCTTTTCTCGCACTTCCCGCCTGTGGAATACCCTTCCGCATACTTGCTTTTCCTCAGCTACAGTCTTCAAGAATTCAAATGTAAAGTCAGTAGTCACCTTCTGTCTCACTAACTTACATCCTCTCTCTCATGCTTTTTTCTCCGTCCACCCTACTCATCAGTATTCTCTGTCTTCCTGACACCCTCTGTAACCTGTCATTCTTTCTCATAACATTCCTCCTATGTAAACCCCTCACAACATTGGCAGTAAAATGCCTTGCTTGGGGCCACACGATTATAAAAAAAAATCTTATGAAAATTTGCAAATGTTATTGGTGACTTGATATCTTGGTTTCAGTCATTTTCTCATCTACATAGGGTTTTTCTATAAATAATTTATTGGTAATTTTTTTTTTATGATCTTCCGCTATGGTATGTAAAACTTAAGAATCAAGCGCCGTACAAGATTAGCCGGTAGGTTCCATTATTTTAAAATCGAAATAGCTAGATGTAGACATAAGTTCTATGTTAATAGTTTCTTCTTCCACACTTCTCGCTTCTGGAACTCTCTTTCTAATTCTTGTTTCCCGATGTACTTCAAAAATTGAAATTCAATGTTTATAGTTTTCTTCTGTCTTCTTAAGTCCTGTTCTTTTTTTTTTATTGTTATCTCTTTTTAATCGTAGATTTTATTATAGTCTCTGAAGTCAGTAAACGCTTGCATCCTAGTGGCTGTATTGCCTTACTTGGGGAGAAATTATAAAAACAATCTCACCAATCAAAAAATAGAAAGAATAAAGGTGTTGCTTTCCCTCTAGGATCCATTGTATCGACGAGGAGGGAAATTTTGATGATGACATAAAAATACCTTGAACAAAACGTCAACATTCTTGACAA
>JBBBDQ010000397.1:3597500-3625000 GCA_037127315.1 Ascarosepion bandense
AGTTTCTTTTTGAAGACAATAACAGTGCCATTCTCCGTATGTAACAGGATTGTATTAAACGTAAAATCAAATTGAAACACGTATCTTAGAAAATCTTGGAATTTCAAATCTTGGAATCTTGGAAAAATCCACAATTTTTATAAATTTGTGGATTTGTATAAAGGACATACAGACAGATACACAGACACACACACAAACATCTTGTCTTTTATATATATATATTATCGATTTTCTGCACTATTGTAAGAACTGCAACCTTGAAACTTCTGAATATCCTTTCTTATGTCTTTGTCTATGAGTGTATCAAATTTGATTAAAATCGAACCACCCGATATTTTCGATTATCAATTTTTGATATTTATCGGGGGTACCTCGACACAAAACCTAGCTAAGAACACTCGCAGACGCTTATATTACAACTGTGTAAATTCTCAAGAAAATCGGTTCAGCCGTTTCGGAGTCTATAGGTAACGGATACACACACACAGGCACACACACACGGACAAAGTTTCATTTATAAATAAGTTTAGATATATATATGTGTGTGTGTGTGTGTGTGTGTGTGTGTGTGTGTGTGTGTGTGTGTGTGTGTGTGTGTGTGTGCGTGTGTGTGTGTGTCAGATTAAATAAACTGCAAACAATATGATTGGTTATTTTTAATACAATCCGTTCATACTCACGGATAATCTTTCGCGTATTACAATCAAAAGATGTCAGAAATGCGCTATAAAGTTGACAGATGTTATTTTCATTAATTTCTTAAGGTACCCAAGTACTTTCAACCTTTTTCTGAGGTCATCTTCAGGCGTGTGAGTTATGGTAACAAATAAAAACCGGAAAACTGTGTTGCTAAAAATTAGTGTACATTTTTTCCTGCTTCAAATACAACAGTTGACAAATTGCTAGCGTTCATTAGAACGTGAAAATTATCCAAAATGGAATATTTTATATGTTGTAATGTCATGGTCATGCATGAAAAAAACTGTTCTTTTTACAAACATTTTAGAACACTACTACAGTATTCATAGCTGATTCTATTAATTGACGGCTCAAGTGTTTTAATGAATATTGCCTCGAGAATCTGTAGTTTGCTTTTGTTGTTTTCTTGGTGTAGAATCGTTGTCTTATCGATCATTATTTTTTTTTATATTATGAATGTAGACAGGAATGTTGTTGTAGATGTCTATAAATGGATGAATGGTCGGACAAATGTAACGTAAGATGTCTAGTTAATGTGGTTGTTGTAAATCCAACGTATATATAATTGACACTTAAGCCGTCGGTTAACAGAATCAGCTATGAATATTTTTCATTGCCACCTCTTGTTCAAATTCTTCTTCTATTTTTAATTGTTCTATTTTTATTTCACCTTTTTCAATCGATTTTTTTTCTTCGTCGTCCTCTTCTATTACTGTGCTTACGGCTATATCTGTTCACCTAAGTTAAGGAACGTGACGCCTGGTCAGTACCTAGATGGATGACAGCGTGGATATACCGGTTTCCATAAGCTTGGATGTGTGGATGGTGTCATAGATAACGGCTTGGAATTAAAAATCGGAGAGCCGATTTCCAATCCCAGTCGGGTTTGCAATATTCACTGACGCGCAAATAAATCTGGAAAAGTTATGAATCCAACTCTTCTTTTCCCAGATATGGGTTAATTAGTAGATCTTAGGTAAATCGTTATTATCTCCAATTTCCCCATCTCCGCCACAAATATCTGACAATCCAAAATATTTTCTTGCTTTAAATAACCAGCAAAGGGTTGAGAATCCATAAAAAATTAATCAAATCTTCTTCATTTATCTCCTTCACCAGGCATAGGTATAGATTATTGAATGCGCTCGTAGCGTAACATTCATCGGATCGGAGAGTAATAGCTGCATGCCATGTTCAAATTCTAGTTAATGCCGTTGTGTTTCACTTTAGCAACATATAAATGTATTACTTTCCTCTACCGCAGGTATAAATAGCAGTGTAGACTGCTCTCTTCCTCCTTAGCTGTTAACCAGTCTAGGAGAACGATAGTGAATTGAAACTAGTCATTTATAGGGCTGGCAAGTCTACCTTGTAAAAGACTATGTTTATGTATATCATAGGAGCAACATCTAGCGTAGTGAGTCTGTGGCTTTATGGCGCTAAATATTAAGGAGTGGATAGGAAGGATACTATGTCTGTCCTGAAAGTATGTCGGTATTTAGTATTATCAGAAAACCAACCTATCTGAAGTAACAGCAAGCACACGATCATCTACGATTTCGCAATCTCATCAACCAGAATTCGCAGATAGGAAGTGTTTGTTCACGCATGCGCACTAAATTTCTTTGTGATCGGGATCCATCTTTGTTATTTTTGTTTGTTCTTTTTATTGTATTTTACAATGATGTTTGAATCTATAAATCTACCATCCGCCCGTGTTTTGAATACTGCTGCCACATTTGGTCGGTTGCCCCTGCTATTCTCCGCGGGGTTCTTGGCAAAATACAACGGAGAATCTGTAATGTGATCGATACCGACTTAGCTGACCGGCTGCAGTCACTCTCTCACCGGCGTGACGTGGCTTCCCTGTACCTCTTCTATAAATACTTTCACGGCTTCTACTCCGATGAACTTAGATCACTGGTGCCCCCTAGGTACGAATTTGCACGAAATACTAGATTAGCAACTAGGTCCTACCCTTTTACAGTGAAACCGATAAAATGTAACCGCAGTTTCTACTCCAACAGTTTCTTTTCTCGCACTTCCCGCCTGTGGAATTCCCTTCCACATACTTGCTTCCCCGACAGCTACAATCTCCAGGAGTTTAAATGTAAGGTCAATAGACACCTATATATATATATATATATATAATTATTATTATTATTGTAAAACGTACCAAGAAAACAGTATCACTAATAATGACTAAAATCATTAAGACCTACAGTTAACAAAACGGTAAATTTAGTCGTTAATACCAAAAGGTAATACCAAATGGGAAGAGGGGAATCAAAAAAGAAGAAACAAACAAAGCAAAAGCTGTATTGGAAGGAAAAAATCCCAACACGAAAACCTTAACAGTAAAGAGCTCAATACGAAAGTTCGAAAGTACAGCAAATATATATATGTATATATATATATATATATATATATATATATATATATATATATATATTCCAATACAATTTAATATTGCTACGAGGTCAGATTAAAAATTAAAAACAATTTCTGCACAACATATTTATTTACACTTATGAAGAACAAGTGTCTCTTCAGGCATAAGCCGACTTAATATATATTATGACCCCTAAATTTTTGCTTAACCTCCGCCTCCAAGAAAAAAAACTGCCTATCTATAGGGCAATCGCTTATTTTATTGTTAAACCTATCATTAAAAAAACTGAAAATATACGTGAATATTTAATGGTGTGTCACTTTTCGGCATAGTCTTACTGTCTGGCGTTCTTCTTCTATGGGCCCTATCCTTTCAGGACGTAGGCGATCATGGATTTCCACGTGTCCTTATCCCTGGTGGCTCTTAGCACGCCTTCTCCTATTACGCCATGCAACCCTCGTTCCATCATCCACCTGATTAGGTCTTCCAGATATGTTATCAGCTGCTTTCCCCTGTCTCTTTTTCCCTCTATCTGGCCTGTTAGTATCAGGTTCTCCAAGCCCTCTTTCCTCATTGCATGTCCCAGGAATTTCAGCTGTCTTTTCTTGATGCTCAGTATTAATTTTCTTATTGTTTCCATCATTTCCAAAACCTCATCATTGCTCACATGCTCGATCCATGATATTCGCAGCATCCTTCTGTAGAACCACATTTCAGTTGCTTCAAGTTTTCCTTCATCTTTGATGGTATTGTCCAGCATTCACTGCCATATTGAAGGACGGACAGCACGTAACAATCCAGTACTCACTTCCTTGTTTCTGGCAAAATTGTCCTGTTTCTTAATACCTTACTCAATTTCGGAATGCTTCCTTCACCATGCCAATTCGCCTTCTGATCTCTGTGTCACACTCTCCGTTTTTCGGTCCCTCACGGATCCCAGTTTACCTCTTTGGCACCCGACGCTCACAAGCTTACGGTACTTCAAGTCATCATGCTTGTGCAGATCTATAGGTGATGTTCACGATTACTGTCATTTATGCTAATCTTCCCCGATTAAGGTATCGATTCTCCGGGTGTGTTCTTCCATGCGCGATGTTAATGGGTGACAAGATCGGCTTTTGTTTGTTAAACTTGTTTTCGATTTAAAGCGTTTTATCACGTCAACACCTTTTGTTGATTCATTTTATTTGCTTCATAATGCATGATGTTTTCCATCAAGTTAGCCCCCACTGTCCACAGTAAACGTATTACGGCATCGATACATTCACTTGGGCATAAACACTATTGGAAAAAGTATAAACCTTTTTTCCTAACCTGGCTATAGATAAACAGGACATATTGGTACATAAGTTTTAGTTGCTGTGTCGTGTTAAAATTCATGTAAATATATACACCTAATACAGGGATGAACGAAAGAACAACAGTTAGGAGTATAGAACTGAAGTAGACTTTAGAAATAACCGGAAACCTAGTCCTAAACAGGAATCAATGGATATTCTTCTATAAAAGCCCGGGGCGAAGTGTGAAAAAAAAAGACTGGCGAAAAGTGTGTGCATATTCTTGTTTCATCTTCACGAATAAATATTTAATTGGATTGAAACTCACACAGAGAAAGATTGGTCTCTTCACGGTACCTACAAGAAGACCCTAGGGAGCTCGAGCTCTATAGCGTATCCATTCGGTAAGCTTCAAGCTTGCAGCCTTAAAACTTGTTCACCGAATGGGGAAGTTTTATTTACCTTAACCCTCGAGGTAAGTCTAATCCAAAATAGTATTCGGCACTGAATTTCACACTCGCATGATTTAAGCTGTTAAACTTTAAAACACGTCTGTAAATTTTTGGCTCTAATTCGAATGTAACATGTTATCTATGTTACTTGCAGTGCGTTCATTTGAAGGTGGGTATTCTATGTTGGTGGCCGTGGGAAAAATCTGTTTATAATTGTGGATAATTTAATCATAATTACTCATGACGAATTCGTTCAATCAATATTGAGATTCTTGATAATTAATTAAAGCTGATTAGCCTGTGGATACTTTAAACTTCGGAAGCACCAGATGAACTACTCGCATTTTGTAGGGAGAATTTCGCCCTTACAGTTAGCGACATATTCTCGCAGTCAGTAAACGTTACCGCTGACATCCTAAATAGACACGCTGCTCCCACGAATCTCTCTCCAATTTCTTTACAAATATATTGGCAGTGTTTTTATATTATAGTGATTACAGACACACCAGTCATTTTCTAACACCATCATTATCGTCGCTCTCAAGCAAGGATTTGGTATTTAATATTTTCATTTTTTTTATTCGGTTTCTTTAACGGCCTATCAGCTCCTTATGGGTTATTTAATGACGAAATTTTATTTTTACCTTAGGTAAAGTTCCTTCCAAAAACTTATTTTTTACAATAATATATTGCTGGTAATTTTAAATTTTATATTTTTACTATGACAATGTTTTGGGTATCACCCCTTTTTGGATAAAAGAATGGACTCGCCTCATGTGGACATATTATCCTGGCTACAGAGAACGGCAGTGGTAGTAGTTGTAAAAAGCTACCTTTTTCCCTGTCAGCACTCTGCCTTCGTGTAGAGGGTGCTCTCTGCTTCCGAGCAGAGAGCAATAACCTAGTCGTGGTTTCGCCGAAGGGTAGAAGCACGACTTGGCAAAAATAGATAACCATTTTTAGGCCAGGCCATATAGCCCGGAAACACATTTATAACTGACCATGTGTCACATGTTGCCCTTAGTGGGAGGGACAACTAAATAATGTACTAGTTGTAAAAAACTACCTTTGTCACTGTCAGCTTTCTGCTTTCGGGTAGAGGGCTCTTTATGCTTCCGAGCAGAGAGCAATAACCCAGTCGTGGTTCGCCGAAGGGTAGGATCACGAATGGGCAAAAATAGACATCCATTTCTTGGCCGGGCCATATAGCCCAGAAATCCGACTTATAACTAACCATGTGTCACATTTTTCCCTTACTGGGAGGGGCAGCTAAATAATGTAGTAGTTGTAAAGAACTACCTTTGTCACTGTCAGCTCTCTGCCTTCGGGCGGAGAGCGCTCTCTCTCTTCGGGCAGAGAGCACTAACCCAGTCGTGGTTCCGCCGAAGGGTAGAATCACGACTGAGGAAAAATAGACAGGTATTTTCTTGGCCGTGCTATTTTGCTCGGAAAACCCACTTATAACTGACCTTGTGTCACGTGTTGCCCTTAGTGGGAGGCCCAACTAAATATTGTAGTAGTTGTAAAGAGTAGTTTTACGGTCGCTTAGTTGGTCAGTAAGTGGGTGCATAGTAAGTTGGAGTTGTTTGGATATAGACTCATTACCCGGACATACTTCTTCACTACAAGGCTGTATATATTGATTTTACTAATAGTATTACTAGTATTCCTGAATTGACTAACTCGTGTTCCAGTTTGTATATTTTTGTTCAATATATCTTATATTTTCTCTTTCCATATCTGCTTTTGTTTTTTATTATTTTGTGTGCTTTCTCAACCAGACTCCACAACCCAATGTATTGCTGATCATCTTTCTTATTTTATATTTTCATGTTTTGACTCCAATTTAGAGGTTCACAGATTTGATTTTCAGCAATAAGCAAAGCTAGTCGAAACTTGACTGTAGAAAATAACATTGCAAAGCATCTGACATGACCCATTAAGGAAAAAACCCAAAATACGAGTACGAGAAAAAAGTAAACAATAATTCTAATTTAAAAAAAGCAATTCTACAGAAACAAATGAAAGATGACAGCGGTGAACAACCTGCTTATAAATGTTAAAGCGACTTGAAGCGATAGGCATGTGGTTCTGCCTGAAAATACCGAGAATAACGAGAACAGAAAATGTCAGTAACGAAGAAGTTTTAGGGAAGAAATGTTTCCTTCGCTTTCTACGATTTATTAACGCTTTGCAGTTTATTTAAAAACAACATACGTTTAAATAACAGTCGCTAAACACCCTTTCAAGCAAATATACCAAATCACATCTGATGTCGCGGCACTGTCAGAAAATATCGTCGAAAGAAACTCATTCAGCAAAGGTTTAAATTTTAGGATAGATTGGGTTCCCTGGTTTGTTTACCAGTCTCATAGACAAACATAAACATGAACACGTGGAAGCACAAAGGATAAACCACTCAATCATCTTTCAAAAAAAGTAATGACAATTCAGATAATTAAGCAAAACGAAATATGGACAGCCATAATCGCCTTCGTCCTGTTGAGGATGACGCACAACCCTTTTCCCAGCAGATGCAAAGTCACAAGTCTACACCTTTTTCCATGGCAAATGTTCAGCCGTTCTCTATTTAGTACCTACAGCTCATCCCTTTGCAGCCAAGACCCGCCTTGTTACATCCAAAAGATTGAATCACCCTCATTTCCTTCGTATTCTATTAGTAAGATGTAGGTTCTACGCATACAGCTTCTTCGTAAGAGACGCTAATTTGTGGAACAGACTTCCCTGTAGATGCTCACCTAAACACTATTAGCCTCAGCAAGTGTTGGATCAATCGTTATCTATCCGTCGTGTCCTAGTACTCTTCGTTTTACTTCCTCTCCTTAACCTAGCGTAAAATAAGTGAACATCAATCCGGTTAAAAAAAGGTAGATATTATTCCATTTTCAAACAAACTCACGTCGAAACGTTAGATATATCTCTAGGTTTAATCTAGAATCAAGAAGGTAGACATATGTACGGTTGTAGAATATAATAAAAACGGTAGTCAAAGGTTCGGTTTTAGACTAGAATAGAAAATGTCGCTTTTACACAAGTCAAAAAGAAGTAGACAAAGGTTTTATAATAAATACAAAAAAACTTCATTCAGTAATATTACCATGAGTGGTTGTTTCTTTTGTTTTTATGGCATATCAACCTCGGCGAGTCATTTAATGACAACTAAATTTTTATTTATTTATTGCTGGTAATAACCTTTTCTTTCAACAATTTATTGCTATTTTTATATAAGTTTTTGTGTCTAGTAATACTTTTTTCTTTTATCAAGATTAATTGGGATTTTTTTTAAGGGCAGGATCCCCAAGTCCTACCCTGTTATTTAACCCATAACTGGAGGGAAGGGACGGATTAATACCTTTCGCAAGGGTACCAGTGCTTAAATGAATGCAGGGTATTCAACTGGAATTCGCACTCGGCTTACTGATTTCTCTTTCCGAGTCGATATCCACTGCACCACAACGCACATCCGTCATTAAACGCTTACAGCACCTGGTCTTCCCAAGAGGTCACCCATCTAAGTACTGACCAGGCTCAACGTTTCTTAACTTCGGTGATCGAGCGAGAGTTAGTGTATTCAACGTGATAGGCCGTAAGCACGCGCATCCGTCACTAAACTCTTATAGCACCTGGTCTTCCCAAGCGGTCACCCATCTAAGTACTGACCAGGCTCAACGTTTCTTAACTTCGGTGATCGAGCGAGAGTTAGTGTATTCAACGTGATAGGCCGTAAGCACGCGCATCCGTCACTAAACTCTTATAGCACCTGGTCTTCCCAAGCGGTCACCCATCTAAGTACTGACCAGGCTCAACGTTTCTTAACTTCGGTGATCGAGCGAGAGTTAGTGTATTCAACGTGATATGGCCGTAAGCCTACCACGCGTGGTATTTGAGCTTGTATCAGCTAAATTTAAAAAATGAAATATAAGTAATTTATTTCAGTCATAATTAACAAAAAAGGCTTCGGTAAACGTTTTGTGAATCATTTTCGCAATAAGCATCAAAACAGCAAAAATTCTTAGAACACCGTGAAACGAAAATGCTACGATCGATTGCAGTAAAATACACGTAAGAAGAAATGGGGAACAAAACTAAACCTAATTTTAAATAGCGATTCTACAGAAATAAATGATATTTGTGAACGTTGGACAATTTGTTAACTAATGAGACTTGAAGCGATAGAAACGTGACTCTACCGGAAAATAACATAGCCAGAACATGTCAGCAATTGGGAAGTTTTAAAGGGAAAATGTTTGAATGGTATTCTACGGATTATCAACCATGTTTTAGTGATGCAATTCTGACGAATTAACCCATAGCTAAGGAAGACGAAATTTATTCATATCTTTCCCAAGGGTATTTGTGCGTAAATTAATATCAGAAACGCAACGGAAAATGGAACTCGGCTCTCCGATTAACAATTTCGAGGCATTATCCATTGCACCATCCGCACATCCTACAGCATTTAGTATTCTCAATCGAACACCTATTCAGGCTCGATGTTGATTAACTTTGGTGATTGTAAGGGAAGCGGTGTTTTCAAAGTGATGTTGGGTGGGGAAACTACAAAAAAAACTATTGCTAGCAATCAAAAGAAACAGATGAAATTTCTGGGACACCCACGGAAAAAAGTTTCGAGAGACTAACAGAGAGCATAATAAAGCCATGTTAAACAACGGAAACAATGATCTTTTAGAAGAATTTAGATAAATAGATGGCGAATCGGTACGGAACGACAAATTGGGAAACCGATTTCGAATTCCAAATGAATTCATTGCATTCACTTACGCACAAGTACCCTTAGAAAAGGTATTAATCCATCTCTTCCCTCCACTTATGGGTTAAATAAAAGGACTGATTGGGTTCTATAGCCTTGGTTAGCAACCAGTCTAACGCAGAAAGTAATAGCAACCTACTGCGGGATAATCTTCTGCCCAGTCAGTTATGTCACTTTCGAGACATGATCGCCCAACCGTGTTTTGCGTATGGCACTTAATTAACTGACATGGTGAAAGGCCAAAAAATATGCTAAAGGGCGGACTTGTTACTTATACCCTCAACAAAAAACAGAAAGTTATGCAGAAGAATGATCAATCCAGTCTTGAGAATAAATGTGTAAAAGAAGTTTCTGTAGAAATGGGTGGTTATTAATTTCAAATTTTCATTAGTGTCTGCCGATTCAATCTTATTTTTTAATTTCTTCAATTAGCTGAAAATTTTTCAAATTGAATGTCTGAAATTGAATATTCTTGTATGAATCGTAAATTAATTGCATCAGTAACTGCGTACAATGCGATGAATGCAGTCAGTTTTCGTTTTGATGTTTTTGTTACACGGAGCTGACGTCAGGAATTATGATATAAGACTGGATGGACCGATTTTAATCTGCCGTACTTCAAATGATACAGCATCAATCGCGCTAAAACAATCTTTCCGAAGCAAAGAAAATGACGTGAGCTCGAGTTTCTTCGAGAACTTTTTGGTTCATAATCCGTAAAAACTGTGCTCTTTATGTGCTTAGATGTGATT
Source organism: Ascarosepion bandense (assembly GCA_037127315.1). Lineage (NCBI taxonomy): Eukaryota > Metazoa > Mollusca > Cephalopoda > Sepiida > Sepiidae > Ascarosepion > Ascarosepion bandense. Next base: position 3,607,865 of record JBBBDQ010000397.1, read on the forward strand.
AATGACTTCAAAAAACATCTCAACCTTATGTTATGTTTTCCGAGTGGTTTCAGCTATACATTATGTATGTTTGTAGATTTGTGTGCATGCTTTAGGTTCCGAACACGGTTAGCACGTTGTTAGCGTGTTCGTAGATGATATTATTGACGGTTGCGTTTTTTATTTTTAATATTAATGCTTCTGTTCATTTTACCTTTTTCTTTTTTTTATGAGGATGATGCTATAATTGTGTCAACAATTAGATCTAATTTATAAACGTTGGCCAACCAAACCCAATCCGTAACATACTTGCTTACAACACAAATATTATGTAGTGCTCGGAAGAACTGAAAACTTCGGACAATTTTTATATAATTTGTCTGAAAAGAAAAAAAATCATCAAATCACAAAAAAAAATTAACCGTTATACCTTGACTAATTTGTAATGAAACCTATATATATATATATATATATTGTAACTAAGTTGTTGAATGCGTAGGTTTATTTACCTTTTGTTCATGCATTTACTTTTATAAAGAGTGCTCGATACAAATGTAGAGCGTTATACTGTGATGGTTGTTACAATGTTTTTAAAATCATAGTATCACTACACAAAAAATTTCAAAAACATAATGGGCTGGCTTCTAAACATAAGACATATTTTGTGTAGTGATACTATGAATTTAAAAACATTGTAACAACCATCACAGTATATATATATACTGTGATGGTTGTTACAATGTTTTTATATATATATATATATATATATATATATATATGTTTATAATGTTTATATATATATATATTGCTTCTGGCCAGGATTAAAACCCGATCCAGCTGACATTAGTCGGTGATTCTACCTGTACGCTATGGGCGCTCGGTGGAGGAATTCAAATTTTAGCGTGTTATTTATACAAAATGTAAGCACACGCTAGTAGCCGAGAGTGTTCAAATTCACTACTGATTGAACGATGCGTAAATGTGTAAGCAGCTACTGTTTTTAAAGTCTACAATTTCTCCATAGTACTCAATCGGCGTGCGAGAGTATCTCTATATATATATGAATTTCCTCTCTCTCTCTCTCTCTATATATATATATATATATATATATATAAATATATATATATATATATTCGTTTTCTTTTTCTTTTCCTCGTCTTTGTTGTTTTTTCCTTCTCTTATATCCTATCGATCTCTCTCTTCCTCTCACTCTAACAATATATTCTATTTTTCCCTCTAATTATGTGCATCCCTCTACCTCTCTGCCCTATCTATTCCTCTCTATCATTATATACATCTTACTGCCTATCCATCTATCTCTTTAACTCTCTCACTTGCTATTTGTATATTCTTTTTTGCCGATATCTTCTTTCTCTCTCTCTCTCTCTCTCTTTCTCTCTCTCTTCTACCTTATCTCTCCTCTCTTCCAGTATATTCGTTTTATTCTTTGTCACAAGTTTTCTTTGTTTTTTTACATCTCTCCTTTTATCCACCTCTTTCTCTCTCTATTTATTCGTTTTCTTTTTTCGATATTTTTTCTCTAGCTTTCTGTCCATATACCTCTCTCCCCCCCCTTTCTCTCCCTCCCTCTTTCTATATGTTCGTTTTCTTCTTTCTTCCTCCCATATTTTTTACTATATCATTCCCTCTCTCTCTCTCTCTCTCTCTCTCTCTCTATATATATATATATATATATATATATATATATATATATATCTTACTCTCTTATCTCTCTACTTTCTTTCTTTCAGTATATTCGTTTTCTTTTATCGTTTTCTTACATTTTTGTTTGTTTTTCTGATAGTTTCACTCTCAGTTAAGTGCCATACATGATACACGCTTTTGGGAGATCATGTCTCGAAAGATACATGATTGACTGTACAGAAGATTATCCTGCAGTAGGTTGTCATTGCTTTCTGCGGTAGACTGGTTGCCAGTCAAGGCTATAGAACCCAATCTGTCCTGTTATTTAACCCATAACTGGAGGGAAGACACGGATTAATACCTTTCCTAAGGCTATTTATGCCTAAGTGAATACCAGGGATTTAACTAGAATTTGAATTCTGCTCTCGTATTTGTCTTTCCGTTTCGATATTCGCTGCAACACAACGCACATCCCCTTTTCCTAACATTCCTTTTGCTCTCCTTTTTTTTAATATTTTTTCTTCCCTCTTTCTTTGTTTTTTCGATGTTTTCTTTCTCGTTCACTCCATTGCTCTCTTTTTCTATCTATCTCTCTCTTTCAGTACATTTTCGTTTTCTTTTTCTTACATTTGTTTCTTTCCCATATCTTTGACTTCTTCTTTCTCTCTCTTCTTCTCTTCTGTTATTAAGAAAGCGACCAGACTTGACAATAGCGAACTGATTATATTGAGGTTGTTTCATCAAAATGTATTTTCTTTGTATCGTAGCTCATTTACTTTTATCCATTACTAAATTTACATGTGCTAATTTTTAATTTCATACGCATATAATTGTCCTGTGATTTCCGAAATATATATGCGAGTAAAATGATTAATACCGAATGCCCACAAGCTTAATATTATAATTAATAGAGATGGCATTTCTAAATAACCTTCTTTACATGATAAGAAGAAAAACCCATTTTTCGATTTTCTATCTATATAAAAATCTATCTAGGTCAACTAACTGAAAAATAACTCGAAATGAATTCTTAAATAACCATATTTTCTATTTCTTTTCAACCTAACGAAAATGCCTGAAGTCTTCTGAAATTGTATTGTATGATTTGTCTAGTGAACGCATTGAATTCGGTTTTAGACAGTACCGTTTCGTTTGGAAACAATTCTCAGTTGTATTTCTTAAGATCATTTACAAAATGTCTGTTATTGACCGTTTCATTTCTATTTGATTTTCAATAGAATAAGACAGTTTCCACATTACAATCCGATTGGAGACAGAGCAAAGAATTGCTTGTGACAACACTAAAGATTCTTTAAATAGTTATTCCAATATGAATAAGATGGAGCCAAGGCAAGGGCATCGGGAGTCTTCTCAGGGGACTTATACAAGAACTTGTAAGAGGTTATTTTGGTTTGAGGCTGGAAAAAGGAAAAAAACATGGTGGAAATAGAATGACTAAATGAAAGCATCAGATGAATGAAAAATTTACGTGAAAGTGATTTTTAAAATTTAAAAGTATAAGAAAAAAATAAAGAACTTTATGTGGGAATGATTTAAGAAAAATTAAATGAAATGAGACGTAAGAAAGCAAAGGTTTGGCAATAAGAGAAAAACGGGTTCATTAAAAAAAGAATGACTAACTGAAATAATGAAACGAAAGAAAAAGATAAGTTTATGTGGAAGTGACTTATTAAAAATAACTGAAAGGATGAGGTGAAAAAAAATAAGTTGTGGAAGTAAGAGAAAGAAATGGATTCATTAAAAAAGAATGACAGTGAAATCATGCAAAGAAAGAAACATTTATGTGGAAATAAGAATTAAATCGTTGATATAAAAAAAATTAATGAGTAAATAAAAGTACGAGACAAAAGAAATAAAGAAAGTCTTATGTGGAAATGATTTAAGGACAAAAATGTTCATTTAAAAAATGACTTAATGTAAGAATGGGAATAAAGAAAAAAATAAGAAAAAAAAACTAACGTAGAAACAACATAAAGAAAAATGATCACAGCAAAAACTACTGATTGCAGGAAAACCAGTTTCAAAAGAAAGAACATTTTATGTGAAAAGAATTCAATGAAAGAAAAGATGATTAACGAAAAAATAAAAAATAAAAAGCTTGTAACTAAAGAGAAGCATTTGCAAGATCGACCAAAAGGTAGATAAACTAGACCAAAATACTGAAACACAAATAATCAATCGGAGAAACAGGAAACAAATTTTGCTAGAAACAAGTGGTGAATTGGTTTGTAAAATCGTTTCTTCTATGCAGTAGCAAATGCTGGAAAATTTCCTCGTAGGGGAAAAGAACTTGCTAAACCCTCTAGGACTGGGCGGGGAGAGAAAGTAACATAAGCAAGTAATTGGATGTTAGAACAGGGAACTCGGTGAGTAAGGAAAACATCACTTGTGAAAAGCCATGATCGCTCAAATACTTTATTGATACGCTATATAAAATGAACTGGTTATACGTTAAAAATGGTGAGTGCTTTATGAAATGACCTGACCGTTTGATTTGTTCATAAACTCAGCAAAATTATTTGTAATCACGCAAACACAAATCAAAAACATTTGTCTTGTTTTTCATGCCTAATCATTTATCTTTAATACAAAATCAAGACATCTAAATGCTTTTTTTTAAATAAATGGCTATTAAAAAATTAAAAGAAAATAATTCCAGGATGACGTAAAGGTTTTTGCTTGTTATTTTTGTTTGCTTTTCTTTTTTTGTTGTTTGTTGTATTTTTTTCTTTTCTTTTTTTGTGAGGCGGAAAGGTGGCAGGCCTCTTACTAACTTATCGTATATTTCCGCGCGGAGTGTTTGGACGAACTTCATTCCCTGGTTCCGCAAGTTCTAACTTTCACGAATAAGACCTATGACACTTAGATTGTAGCAAACCAACTACATTCCTTCAGTCTTCTATTAGTGAGAAGTAAGTTCCACTCGAACGTTTTCTTTTTGCGAATTAGTGCCATGTGAAACTGGCTCCCAAGAGGATGTTTTCACGATCACTAAAATCTTAAGGCTAATCCTAGCTGCATAAACTGCCTCTTAATGTAACTCTTTACCATGAGAGACTACGGTGTCTTGTGTAGGAAAAAATCCATTGTTAAAAAAATGTGTTCTATCTTCTCAGAACTTTAATGAAAGTCGCACTCCACAACTTCCTATCTTTTGTAGGTCTGAGCAAATACTTGTACACTTATTCTCCCTACGAAATCCAACTCGACCATCCATTTAAACACATTTTTTGTCATTTCTCCCCAAATATAATGTCACTAAGATGCCATATAGACAATATGAGAGGGAAAAAACGAATATATTGATAGAGTGAGACAAAAAGAGACAGAGATCGATAGGATATAAAATAAGGAAAAAACATCAAATGCGAGAAAAAAAACGAATATACATATATATATATATATATATATATATATATAGAGAGAGAGAGAGAGAGAGAGGGAAGTACATTATATATATAAGCTCTCGCACGCCGATTAACCACTATGGTGCAATGGTAGAATTTAAAAACAGTAGCTACGCATCGTTCAATCAGTAATGAATCTTAACACTCTCGGCTACTAATGTGTGTTTATATTGTGTATAAATAACACGCTACAATCCGCATTCCTCCACCGAGCGCCCATAGCCTACAGGTAGAATCACCGACTGATGTCTGTTGGGTCGAGTTTTAATACTCATCAAAAGCAATATATATATATATATATATATATATATATATATATATATATATATATATATGGAAATTGTAAAATGGTAAGACCTTGTTTCCAATCTAGTCAGTCAGTTAAGTATCATACGTGATACACGCTTGGGCGATAATGTCTCGAAAGAGACATGACTGACTGGGCAGATGATTATCCCGCAGTAGGTTGCCATTAATTTTGGCAGTAGACTAGTTGCTAACCAAGGCTATAGAACCCTATCTGTCCTGTTCTTTGACCCATAACTGAAAGAAAGAAACGGAATAATACCTTTCCTAAGGGTATTTGTGCGTAAGTGAATGCAATGAACTCAACTGGAATTCGAACTCGGCTCTCCGATTTCTCGTTCCAAGTCTCTTTCCAGACTTAATCGCCCAAATCGTGCATCATGTATGGCACTTAACTGATTCCAATGTAGTACTGCACTTAAATTCATAAAGTCTAGGTACCATAGAGGAAAGATTATCAGAGCAATTACAATGTAAGTATTTATAGAAAAAGCTCAGGAAAGCTACGATACGGCGGCGAGAAAGTGACTGAAGCCGAGAAAACATGTTAAATATGTTACTCGCTATTTCTGTCCTCCGTTCAACATGTTCGGCAAGGGCTAAATTTATTCACACGTAAAAACAAGGGCTTGAAATAATGGAAACAATTGTAGTAAAAAGAGCTATTAATATTAACGACGAACAAGGCCATAACTTGCTGACTATGTTTGGAAAAAAATCATTATTATAAATACACATATATAAAAATCTACATTTCTAAAGTCCTTAACAATGTCAATTATATTACCCAAAAGCGCTGGAATTTATAAGACATCTGGATAATTTTTCCAACACTATGTATCCCAAAAAGAAAACATTTTTTATGGTTGTGCGAGCGTGTGAAAAGATTTTATATCTGAACTTATTTATAAATGGAACTTTGTCTGTGTGTGTGTCTGTGTCTGTGTGTGTATGTGTGTGTGTGTCCGTTACCTATAGACTCCGAAACGGCTGAACCGATTTTCTTGAGAATTTACACAGTTGTACTATAAGCGTCTGCGAGTGTTCTTAGCTAGGTTTTGTGTCGAAGTACCCCCGATAAATATAAAAAATCGATAATCGAAAATATCGTGTTATAGAAGGAGTTGTCCGATTTTAATCAAATTTGATACACTCATAGACAAAGACATAAGAAAGGATATTCAGAAGTTTCAAGGTTGCAGTTCTTACAATATTTAGATTATCGATTTTCCATATTTATCAGGGGTATCTCGACACAAAACCTAGCTGATAGTACAACTGTGTAAATTTTCAAGAAAATCGGTTCAGCCGTTTCGGAGTCTAACGGACACATACACACACACACACAGACAAAGTTTCATTTATAAATAAGTTTAAATATATGTATATATATATAAGAGAGGGAGAGAGAGAGAGAGAGAGAGAGAGAGAGAGAAATTAAATCCTTGGATTTCCGTGATAGTCCCTCATATATACGAGAAGCTTTCCTATTCTTGTTTCAAATACCTGATCAAGCATATTCAGGGAAACTACAAAAAACGGGATGTGCCTTGTGGTGCAGTGTCTATAAGCTCGGAACGAGAAATCGGAGAGCCAAGTTCAAATTCTAAATGAATTCGCTGCATTCACTTGAATCCGTTTCTTCCCTCCATCTATGGGTTAAATAGTAGAACGAATTGGGTTTCGATGGTAACCAGTATACTGCAAAAATTTTCAGCCCACTCATTTCTCTTTAGAGACAAAATCACCGAAGCGTGTATCACGTATGGCACTTAACTGAGTAACTTGTAAAATACCCCATGATATAAAAACTTAAAATGTCCCAAAATAGATAATTTTTGCGTGATGAAGAGAGATGAAACGAGAAACAATGTAAAATATATCAAAAGAATAAACTAAAAAAATGTTAGTAGGACACTTTCTTTCCTACTAAAAAAAAAAACAGGAACGCCCGCTGTATTCTACCTTTAAGCAGGATCAAGAGGTTCACCCACTAAGAGATAAAGAATGGTATAGTAAATGGTAGGATGGGAAATACAAAAAGACTCAAAACGAGACAAAAACAAACTGAAGTGGTTGGTAGTCTCGACATTGATAATAATTGTCATGGCGGCATCACCCATACAATAGAATGAACTCTTCCAAGCAGTACATATACCTCATTTCACAAGAGGTGAGAGTACATAGAGGGAGTAGCTTGTGAGTAGCTAGTAGATAGCCCTAGGAGAACGCCCTGAACATAGTCGAGAGTCGTCTACGAACACTGATACCGTAACGACCATTACGAGACCCAGTTCGAGGGTCGAATTATAGTATTACCTCCTAACCGTATTATCGTTCTACTAACAAATCTCCAAATGTTGTATTTTGCTGTGTTTAATAGATATTTGGTACTTCCTGTTTTGGTTGTTCTGTGTTATTTTTGCTGGACCTTTAACCGGGTCCAGGACAATAATCAATGCGAACAGCTTGAACAGGCTAGGAACAAGCTCTCACATTTTACTAGGTACATAAGTGGAGTCTATCTCAACCAGGAGTGTTATCTGACAGCAAACCGCCTTTGTGTCAAAGGAAACCTAAAAAAAGAAAATAAAGACTAGCCCCATTCACTCGAACCACGCTAGTCCCTTTTACCAACTATTCGCAGAAATCTGTCGGCACAAAACGCTTTGTATAACATCTGATTTTCATCTTGAGTTATAAAAAGAATACAAAATAGTATTTTCCCTTTTTCCGCCGCCTTTTCATCAGCCTCTTGTTCGGTATGTATTGGTTTCTTTAGAGACTCCTCAAGATTATTGTTGCAGTGGCTCTGAAAACTTTGTCATGGCACCATCGGTCAAGCCTCTCACTCAATGCCTTGGGTCAACCGCTAGATACCTGCTGGAGGGATCTTCTCTTCTGACACAAAAAACAATGAGGAGACTCATTCTTTCTATAATACATGTGAATGTTTGTTGGGCTGGATAATGTATCATACATTGCCTACAAAAGTAAACTTGGGTTACTGAAATTAGTATATCAAAGATCCGTCCAGGAAATCTTCCTTTTGACTAGATACCTGCTGACCTAAAGCAGCCATTTTACTGGCTCTAATTTCTTCCACACCTGATCTCACTTTTTATTCAAGACATTTTTTACGATCTCTCTCTCGCTCTCTCTCTCTCTCTCTCTATATATATATATATATATATATATATATATATATATAAATTAATTGGACACATCAGTACAGAAAGTTAAGGCTGCTTTCATCCCAGATTGCCTGGAACATATAGGCGTGATAACGCCGAACCTAAGAGAAGCTAAACAAGGAAAGGACGATATAGTCGTACGATAGTTAGACCTCACTGATGCATATTCATCCGTTCCACACAAATTATTCGAAGAAATTAAGATACCATATATATATATATATATATATATATATATATATATATATCTGTTTTTTTAATTGCACCAGTAAGCTTGGCCTGATCTGCTCACTACCACTTTCTCTACTAGTGCCTCCCGTTTTGCTATACAGATCCCATACGATGGCTTCCACTTTCTCAGTTTGAACCTCAATTTCTGCTTCTATAACCTTTTGAATCACTATATAGGATTTTCTTCTTTGTCCTCGCAACTTTAAAATCCTTAACTAATCCTCTAAAGAGGTGTGATGTGTTCGATACTCCATACAAAGCTCTAACTCTTCGGTAGGCCGAGCCATCTTCTCAAATAACTACTTCCTATTCTATGTTCTCAACTATTGATAATACTACTTCATATAATGTCATCAGCCAAAAGATCTTTGGCAAAATGTCATAATCTACACCTATACCTTAAAACGACCTGGCAGCTATGACTTTTCCATTTTGCTCAACATTGCTTCGAGGTCTGTAAGGCAGTCTGGGTAGTATTTATATGTTTTAAATTAGCAATGAAAACTTTACCCAGGCAATATTTTCTTTGGAAGCCAGAATAATGGTCCTTGCAATCTTGAAACGGAACTTTCCTATCACAAACCCTTACTTCATTACTAATGACCTCGATTTCGTCGGTTTAAATTACATTCTTGCCGAAGTCATTATCTTTTCTAAACCGTATAGTATCCGCCGACATCCAACAAGAAAAGATACAGACCGTCCATATATGTACTGATCGAAGGTGGTCGAACTCTTTCTCGTCAATAGACTTTAGCAATCAGCGTCTAATTCTACCAGAATGTTCATGGTTAAGGTGAATAGTACAACTGAGATTGTACATCCAGTGAAAATTTCCTTTTTTAGCTGATACCAATAGGAAGATATCAAATCGGCGTTTCTCTTTATGTTGAGATCATTTTAATAATCTTTTATGAGATTCCTTACGCAAATAGTGGTATGGTATCTTAATTTCTTCGAATAATTTGTGTGGAACGGATGAATATGCATCAGTGAGGTCTAACCATCGTACGACTAAATCGTCCTTTCCTTGTTTAGCTTCTCTTAGGATCGGCGTTATCACGCCTATATGTTCCAGGCAATCTGGGATGACTGCAACCTTAACTTTCTGTACTGATGTATCCAGTTAATTGTTAGAAACAAGATAATTCTGAAGTCGTTCAGATGCTGGAAAATATTGTTCTCAGTTTCCAGCAAAGGAATCATTCTGAATTCTTCAATTCCTTCAGAGTGTTCTTTTTTAGAAACTGCATTCGCGAATCATAACCGCTTTGCAACTCTACCTCTCCCCCAATTTGCTGTTAATATCTTCAAGATGTACCTGAATATTTGGACATCACTTATACAGACTATAGGATACGCATCTGACTTCTGGGGCCGAAGTTGATCTAGCTATCAATATGAACTAATTCTTTTAAGGCCAGTGGCCGCAAGTCGAAAAGTGCTTTCAGCAGTTCAGGGTGCATTATTGCATAATTTTCTTTAAGATTATTTTCTCTCTACTTTTTTTTTAAAATCATCTCACCACAAGCAAGGCATTCCACTGCTACTATTGCGCATGGGGCTACATAGGGGAAGGTAAAGAGAAGGAGTGGATAGACATAGGGAATGTCAGGAGGAAGGTGACAGATGATTAAGGATAGCGAGGATGAGGGTTGGGCAGAGTGTTTGATAGAATGGGAGCAGGTTAGTGTGTTAGGAGGTGTCTATTGACCTTACATTTAAACTCCTGGAGATTGTAGCCGTCAGGGAAGCAATCGTTTGGAAGAGAATTCCACAGTCGGGAAGTGCAAGGAAAGAAACTGTTGGAGTAGAAGTTACGGCTGCATTTTATCGGTTTCACTGTAAAAGGGTGGGATCTAGTTGCTAATCTAGTATCTCGTTCAAATACGTATTTAGGGGGCACTAGTGATCTAAGTTCATCGGAGCAGAAGCCGTGAAAGTATTTATAGAAGAGACACAGGGAAGCCACGTCGCGCCGGTGGAAGAGAGACTGCAGGCGGTCTGCCAAGTCGGTATCTATCACATTACAGACCCTCCACTGAACCTTATCGAGAAGCCCGAGGAGAACAGCAGGGGCACCCGACCAGATATGGCAGCAGTATTCAATACTGATCACTTCTTGTCTTTCGGAGGTGTTATGATACCCTCCCACGAGGCATGAACTGTTCCTTTGGCTATATATAAATTAACTGCGTGACTTCCAGAGAACAGTTGACAGCAGTTAACTGCCAGACGAATTGTCGAACTCTCTGCCTTCAGGCTGAGAGTAATAATCCAGTCGCGGCTCAGCCGAAGTGTAGTCTCGTCTGGGGAAAATTACAGATAACTTTTTGGCCGGGCTATATAGCCCAGATTTTCCACATTAAAAAGGCTTTGTGCCATATTTTGCCTTAAGTGAGAAGGTAAATAAATACTGCAGTTAGAGAACAGTTCAACAGTAGCTAGTACAGCAGTCAAGTACGGCAGTTAACAAGAGCAGTTGACGACAGATAATAGGCAGCGTAATAATCCATTCGGACTTACTTATTTCTATATCACTTATTAAAAACACTTCTTTTGAATATATTGTTATACTAATACACTGTTTTGAACCTAATTTCTTGTTCCATGTCTTCCGGCACAAACTATTCACTACAACTTTGTGGCGAAGTTTCGCCACAATTCCACAACAAATTGGCTACGAAAATCCACAAGAGTAGAACATTTTTCTTCAGGCATACGTTCAAAATTTAAATTTCTTTTTATCTCCAAAAACAAAAGAAAATAACAAATTTAATAAGATATTTTTACAAAGAGTAAACAATGTTTCATAGATCGAATAAACGATTTTTTTTATTTTTAACTCGATCTGTGAAAAAGCTTTAATAGAAGTGAAACATTTTAGATTGAGACGTTTCCTACCTTGTACTTTATTCTGCCATAAGTGTAATATATATATATATATATATATATATATATATATATATATATATATATGCTAATTCTTTTAAATCGTTTCACCCCGAGCAAGGCGGTAACGCCAATGATGTGCAGAAGGCTACATAAGAGTAAAAAGATTAGGGGGCTATATAAGAGTAAAAATATTAAATTGAATAGATTGAAGAGAAAGACGAACTAGGTAGAAAGGAGCAAGAGAAGGATGGGAATACAGGTGTGATGACAGTTGCAAAGGTGGAGAGAATGGAAAGGATATACAGGGTGGTGTAGAAAGAACTAGAGTTAAGAGATAAGTATTGACATTGCATTTAAATTCCTGGAGGTTGTAGCCGTCGGGAAAGCAAGAATATGGAAGTTCCCGGAAATATGACCAACCGCGACTACAGTTTCATGCATTTAAATGCAATCATCAGGTAGTCGGTATTATGTTCTGTCTTATTGCAACGCATCGGAGACTTTTCTTCCCATCATAGTATATTTAGTAAACTTTTATTGAGTCACTGTTTTCCCCTAAGTGTGTGTATAAAATAATTAAAGAACAGGTGGGAAAAGTCTTTAATCTAACATGTATCAGTTCGACAAGCCTCTTCAGAGTTTTTTGTTTTTAAACTGTTGTCTAAAAAAACAAAATTATATTTGTTGGGGCACCTTCCCTGTTTACACTAACATGGACTCTTTCTAAGACTATATATAGTAAAAGTCATTAGTGGACTAGAGCGTAACAGAGAGTAGTAACACTGAGTTAACAGTAGTGTATCCCAGCGATCTAGTCCTGAGGGTAACATTGCCAACTCTTACGTCCTGTATCGTCTCGCAGTTCTCTTATTCGTCTAACCGTATTGTACGACGTTTCTACTAACCTTCTCTGTACATATTTCTCTTCAATATATTGCGTTTTCTACGGTAGTACTCTGCGTTGTGTATTTATTGGATCTAACCCCAGATCCACACCAGTGGCGACGAAGGTACGAACAGTCACGCGGAGGAAAAAAGTACGTTCTTAAGTCAGTCGCCACCACAACAGGGGGGACGAAGAATGTAACAGTTCACGTAAAGGAAAAAATACGTTCTCAAGTCAGTCACCACCACAACAATATTAGAAAATTAAAATTTTATATTTTTATTAGCATAAATAACATTAGGAAACATTAAATTATGCTTGTATACTAAAGTATTAGGTATGATGAAAATTTTGCGGTAAGAATCATATTGAAATTATTGGTAAGTATTATATTTTATAGAACAATAGACAGCCTGTAGAAAAACTTTAGAGTATATTAACAATATATATATATATATATATATATATATATATATATATATATATATATATATAATATTGAAATTACTTTATCATAACACAACACTCAATAAGTCCCGGGCCTGAGATATAGATGGCGCCACTAATAACAAAATCCATATTAATTTATAAAGTACTAACCTTCAAATTGCACGCGACAAAATTTGGGCTAAATTGGATTATTAGCTTAAAAATTAGTTATTTAAGTAAAGCTACTGTAGCAAATTTTAAAAACAACGGAGAAATCTGGATTTCATGTGTTGATAAAGCATTACTGTCTGATGAAAAAATACTGTTCAAGCAAAGCAATGGCTTGATAAATGTTATTCGGACTCTGCTTTGTCGGAAACAACGGTTAAGAGGTCGTCCAAAATCGGCAGTTGTCCCGGAACACCAAAAATTGTACAAAATCTTCTTGGCCGATAGTAAATTTAAGTTATGTGAAATAGCAAGAATTGAACACATCAGAAGGCAGTGTATTCACTATTTTGCATAAACATTTGTCAATGAGTAAGCTGTGTTTAAGTGATCAAAAACAACAATGCGCCGACGTTTCAGAGCGTTGTTTGCCACTGTTTCAACGCAACAACGAGTTTTTGCGTAAATATGTAACAATGGATGAAACATGGATCCACCACTTCACTCCGAAGTCAAATCGGCAGTCAGCTGAGGGAACGGCAGCAGTTGAAAGCCGTCCAATGCGAACAAAGACGCAAACCAGCAGGCAAGGTTTTGGACTCTGTATTTTGTTCATCGATTACCTTGAGAAAGGAAGAATAATCAATAGCAATATGGCATTATTGGTAAGTTTGAAGGAAGAAATAGCCAAAAAACGGCCACAAATGAAGAAAAAAATGATCTTTTCCCGAGACAATGCACAGTGTCACAGGTCGATCGCAACGATGGCAAAGCTGCATGAATTCTACTTCGAACTGCTTCTACATCTCGCCCATTTTCCAGATCTGACGACCCCTAACGACTACTGGCTGTTTGCAGACCTCAAAATGTTCCAGGGAAAGAGATTTGGCTCCAATGAAGAAGTGATATCGGAAAGTGGGGCTTATTTCAAGGCCAAAAACAAATCGTTCTACAAAAAAGACGTCGAATTGTTAGAGAAGCACTGGAATCAGTGTATCAGCCTGCACTTGAAGTTGTTGGGAGTTTGTGCATGTCCGACATTTCTAATCTAATTAGTCCTGTTTAATTTGTGGGGTGATTCCTCCATCTTTTAGTATCGAATATTGTTTTAATAGGGCAGTTTGATGTTTCAAGGAAGCGTTGGAAAAAGAGTGATAGTAGAATCTTTGTTTCCAACTTCCTGCGGATATCTCTATGTGTGTCCTTTTCTTGTTTGGGTCTTCTACCAGAAGAATGGTAGCTTCATATATTACTTCTAGGACAGATACAATCTATACTTGGAGGAAAAAATTGTAATAATCCAATATAAATATCCTAGTGAACAATTGAACCAGAGGAAAAAATTCATTTTTAAATGAAGACAAAAAATAAATTTAAAATTCCATAGCAAAATGAAATTTACACTTGTAAGTTTTATTTGTGTATATATAGTCATCCGGAGACAGATCTGTTTCGCTGTATCACAGCTCATCAGTACGGTTAGACATCCGATTGCTTTTTACCAGGGATTGAAACCCGACCGAATTGGCGTCAGTCGACGATTCTACCTCTGGGCGCTCGGTAGAAGGAGCCAGACTTTTTAGCGTGTATATTATCATTAAACACGCCCAATAGCCAAAGTGATCTAATTCATTACTGAATGAGCGATGTGTATATATATATATATATATATATATATATATATGTGTGTGTGTGTGTGTGTGTGTGTGTGTGTATGTGGTGTAACGAGGCAGTAGATAATTTTCTACACATATATTGTTAAATATAACAGACAATGAATGTCTTACGTTTAATCATGAGCTGTTCTAAACATCGTATTTTGTCTTTAATTTCAGGTGAAAATAAAGACAAAAACTGCCCAACATTTGAATATTTTTATTATGCTATTGTCTAAGCTTTCGGCTCACATCAGCCATTTTCAGAGAGGTTACACAGACGTTAAAAAAAACATTCACCATCAAAGATGATATGACCTTGTGTTGACATAAAACATTGCACGGCGACGATAAGTCACCGAACAACAGGCGCAGTTCGTAACCCTACAACCACACAACTAAATCCTCTACGGAAAACGAATGTAGTGTACCATTTTACATACTAGTTCAGAGATTGTATCTCTGGTACTAATAATAAACCCACTACATATATTGGTTTTACTACAACCCCGCTCTCCCCTAGTTTTACCTTTTACCTTTCTGATCACCTTTCTGATCATAGTTCAATTAAACAACATTTCTTAGAAAAACATGGCTATGTAGGTAATATTAGGCAGATTTTAGTCGATAACACAATAATACTCAGAGTAAAAAGGACCTTCAGATAATGGAGGCCCTCTACATTCAATCAAAACAACGCAACCTTAATAAAATCACATTTCAATCTGGTCATAACACATTACGTTGCATTTAGACATATGGTTCAGTTAACATTTCGGTGTCTCAAATGATGTGACGTCATAAAAACGCATTGCAAATTTACGAACTGCGTTTGCTATTCGGTGACTGTTATCGTCGCATAGCAACGTTTTATGTCAACACAAGATAATATCAATTTGATGGTGGATGCCCTTATGTTAACGTCCCTGTAACCTCTCTGAAGATGGCTTATGCGAGCTGAAAACATAGAACCAGCACAATAAAAAATATCCAAATGTTAGACAGCTTTTGTCTTTATTTTCACCTGAAGTTTTAGCCAAAATTAAACCGCACATGATTAAACATAATAGACATTCATTGTCTGTTATATTTAAAAATATATATACCTATAATTAATTTGTTTTACATCTGCATGTAGGTGTATATGCATGTAAGTATTTACGTAGATATAAACGTGTATATGCAAATAAGTATATAATTTAAACCCCTTAAAACGGCTATCCAATATTTTCATATAATACTTATGTAACACCCCGTTAAAGACTTTATATTTATTTTTATCGGTTAGTTATTATTATTTTTATTATTATTATTATTATTATTATTAATGATTTTTATGACGTATTATTATTATTATAATTAATAATAATAAAGTTTTTCTCTTTTTTTATCATTTTTAACATTACCATACTTGATAGTAATATTGTCAAAAAACCAAAAATATTACTATTTATAGGATGATGATATTATTGCCGTAAGAATTAATATAAAAATCTGACAATTCAATTCTTCCAGTGAAAATGCGGCCCCTAAATTTACTGTCGTGTATTTGAGAATGGCCCAGTGAAAGTTCAATCCAAGGTCATCTTATCGCCTGGAATAGAAATGCAGGATTCTAAATGTCTCCCCCTGTCTTCCCCACAATTCCTCTCGTTTGGAAAATCTAACCCATTCATTTTTGTGGAAATTCGTCCAATTTATTTTCACACACACACATATATATATATATATATATATATATATATATAATTACGGTTCCGCCATTTGTGAGCACCTGTTAAATAACAGAAAGCGTGCTAACTTTAGTGCTGACTGGTTCACTGTTGTGTCCCTGTCACACTCTTTATTTCATCTCAGGGTGCTATTGGTTTTTTATATCGGATCCTGCAAACATTCCCTGTGTAAACAGCGTGAATGTTTGTTGGGTCTCACTTTTTGGATTCATTTTCCTCTCTTTCTTCATCACACATTTCTTTATTTTAATCTAAGTTCAAATCTCTCGAAGAAAAGCGGGACCGAAAGCGGTTACTTCGATTTTATTGTGTTCTTTAATGTCGTGTAACATTAAGCTGTACACTTTCATTTCATTAATTAGATTTCGTACCTATAAAAATATTTTCATATATACAAAATCATACACATACAAGTCTGTTTCGCTATCTCACAGTTCATCAGTGTTGCTAGACATCCACATGCTTCCAGGCGGGATCGAAACTCGACCGATTTGGTGTCAGTCGGAGTGCCTAACACCCTAAGCTATCGGCACATGTCATGAGAGAGAGAGGACATTATATAGCTTAGGGTGTTCGGCACTATTGTTT